>JAFVLL020042909.1:0-11334 GCA_021397915.2 Tor tambroides
TAACTCCAAGGTTTCTGGCTGTTTTTGAAGGAGTTATGGTTGATGTGCCTAACTGGATGGTGAAATTGTGATGAAACAATGGGTTTGATGGAACTGCAAGCAGTTCTGTCTTGGCAAGGTTGAGTTGAAGGTGATGGTCCTTCATCCAGCAAAAAATGTCTGTTAGACAAGCTGAGATGCGAGCAGCTATCGTCAGATCATTATGATGGAATGAAAGGTAGAGTTAAGTGTCATCAGCATAGCAGTGATATGAAAAGCCATGTTTCTGAATGACAGAACCTAGTAATGCCATGTAGACAGAGAAGAGAAGTGGTCCAAGAACTGCGCCCTGAGGCACCCCAGTAGTTAGATGTTGCGACTTGGACACCTCACCTATCCAAGATACCTTGAAGGACCTATCTGAGAGGTAAGACTCAAACCATTGGAGTGCGGTTCCTGAGATACCCTTTGCCAATAGGGTAGACAGGAGGATCTGGTGGCTAACTGTATCAAAAGCAGCAGACAGATCCAGCAAGATAAGTATTGAAGATTTGGAATCCGCTCTTGCCAGTCTTAAGGCTTCAACAACTGAGAGCAAGGCAGTCTCGGTTGAATGTCCACTTCTGAAACCAGAAGTGAGGGCAGAGGGCAACCAATGATCTTTTGTGCTGAGTTAATAACCCTCTATAATGACTTCTCATCTCCAGCCGAACTCCCAGCATACCACGCCGTGATGGACTAAGTGAACACACTCTGGATAGTGGACTGATAGAAGGACACCAGCAACCTTTGTTCCAACCCGCTTTTCCGGAGTACTCTCAGAAAGTGAAGGCACTGGGCCTTCTTTATCAGTGCTGAGATGTTGATGGTCCAGGAAAGAGTCTCTGAAATATGTACTCCAAGGAACTTAAATGATGCCACTCTCTCTACATAATCTCCATTTATGTAGAGGGGGGTATGATCCCCCCTATTTCTCCAAAAGTCAATGATGACCTCCTTGGTTTTTGTGGTGTTTAACTGAAGATGATTTGCTGTGCACCAATCTGTTAGATGCCGCACCTCTTCTCTATATGCCATCTCATCCCCTCCTGAAAGAAGACCGACCACTGTCGTATCATCCACAAACTTTATAATTTTATTTGTGGGGTGGGTTGGAACACATTCGTAAGTATAAAGAGCACACAGGATAGAAGGCCAAGTGGCCATGCTATGTGAAGCTGTGGCCTCGAGATGCCTTGAGGGAACAACATCCATTTCTCATGGCTACGACTTATGTTGAGGGAACTAAATATTTTTCTCGTGGCCACAAGTTTAATGTGTAAACAAACCTGCCTGACCATAGCAACATGGGATTATCAGAGATGGATTTATAATATTTTATTTTGAATTAATAAAGTATTATATTAATTATTATAGAAATTATAACATTATTAAATTATTATATGAACCACAAGCCTTGGCTACCGGACTGTATTGCGCGCAATGTAGACAGCATTCGAATGAAGTTTATCATGAATGTTACATAAAGTACATAAAATTAAATAAAACATTGTTATCCATCCCACAGTCTTTTCAGTCCATTAATGGATCATCTTTTTCCTGTAATAAATAATTCCTGTGACTTTGCCACATTCTTCATTATTAAAATTATAACCATCAGTGCACAATTTTTCACACCACAATCTGTCAAGCACATCTTACCAGCAAACATACACTCGTTCACATCTTTCTCTTCACTCTCTTGAGGCAGCAGACTCCAAACTGGTCTTGCACCACATCAAGGCCTGCCTCCCTCGGTCATTTGATCCCTATCAGCTTGCCTATAGGGCAAACTGCTGCACTCAGGACACCATCGTCATTGCCCTCCACACTTCACTTAGTCACCTAGAGCATGCAGGAAACTATGTAAGGCTGCTTTTCACTGATTATAGCTCAGCCATTAACACTATTATTCCTGATATCCTGATCAATAAATTACTGGATCTGCAGCTCCCACCTTTTACTTGAGACTGGATAAAGGACTTCTTAACCAACAGACCACAAACTGTGAAATTTGGCTCTTATATATCCTCCTCTCTCACATTCAGTATCAGATCACCTCAGGGCTGTGTGCAGTGTCCGCAAAGATGTTGTTACCTTGACAAAATGATCTCATGGCCACGACATAATATCGCGTTCCCACAAGTTAATATGACGTTCCCACGAATTAATATCTCGTGGCCAAGACATATTATCAAGTTTCCAAAAGTTAATATGTCTTGGCCACGACAAAACTAACTGAACCGAACATGTCCCCTCCCAGTCACCGTAAAAAACAGCCCTGTTCACAGCAAGTTGTTTTGTTGCATGTCCCAAATGCTAATGAGCTCTGCTCACCCCGCCCCTCTCTTCCGTGTAATGTGCAGTTCTCTGAGAGATGGTAAACTTTAGCCGCATTCATTGTGAAACTTGCTAATGATATTGTTAACATTAATAATTTGAGAATAAAGTATAACAATAATAATAATTTGCATGGTTTGATGTCATATGAGCTAACCGATTTTTAGATTAAATCACCATTGGTAGCGCGATTTATTGTAATGCTTTTTTCCCTCAGTTGGTCAGAACAAGCGTGGAAAGACTTGTTACTTACTTGTTCAGATAACAATATACGGTGAAAATTCTTATTTGGGTCATATATTCCAAGACGTTGGCTAGAATCTGTGATTACTAAGTATAGGATTCACACCAGTGCGGTGACTGACAGCTGCACATTCACCTCAAATCATTAGATTCATCCGCGCTGGAGCCGTGGCAGAGTACAACCCACGCAATGAAGATAATTCCGCAAGTCACTGCAATTCCAGGTTTTCAAACAGATATGGCGACAAAGAGGCAAAACGTACAGACTGCAGCTTTAAGCAAAAGAGACAAATGTTAAATTGGGTCCAGATTTGACAAGCCTAAATTAAATCTGGGTGAGTTGAGGGCGAATGCACCCGGTCCTTGTCCACACTGTGGACTGTGTTATTTAAATAAGATTTTACAAATATACATCTCACAGTTGTGGCAACAATCGAGACTATACAAATAAAGACTGCACTGAATAAGTGACTGTAAAAGACACTGCATTAGCTACTACAGCTGCAGAAAGGCGAGTCTGAGTCATAACTGGCTGTAATGTGGGGTGTGTTTGTAAGAATAAACCAGTGTGATCAGTCTGAGGTCACTGGCACTGCTCTTGGCTGTGGACGTCTGAAATGAGGTGGATAAATTCTCTCGTTTTTTTTTCTTTCTTTTTTTTCAAGTTCAATAAATAGCTGTATTTTATTTATTTATTTATTTTTTATTTAATTAATATTAAGTCATCTTTTTGTTCCATTAGTCAGAGGATTGTTCCAAGATCCTCTTTAAACAGTAATGACGGTGGAAGGAACACAGATGAACCTTTAATTTCTCCCAGCTAGTTGCTTAGTTAAATGGTTAGTTATATCAAGTTATATCAAGGTGCTGTATGTAGGATTGACACCTAGCGGTTGAACTAGGTATTGCAGTCCAAATTCAAAATATTGGAGATGGTTTTTTTCACCCCGCCCCTCCTCCTCAGACCTGGGGTCCGTTCTTCGTACGTCGCTTATTACATCCGAGATCAAATGACACATCCAAGATGATATCATCGCACTAATTAGGATCTGGCTAATTCGGTTCTTCGAACGCACCTGTTATTGATGATTAGTATGGCTGGATTGAGTTATCGGAGATAATTGCGCGTTCATGGGTTGGTTTAAAAGGGCAGATGTATCGATACTCGAAACCACGATCAGCAATGCAGTGATTGGCTGGCGGCAAGACGGGAACGTAATGACATCATATCATTAAAAAAGACACCTGACGAAAAACTTGACAAATTTCTGGACTTTTACAAGGAAACAGCCAAGCGAACAAAACTACATAAATGTTATAACAGATAAATGAAATGTGCGCTGTTTTTAATGTATTTGTCTTTTTTTTTTACATCATTCCCAATTATTTATATTCATGATTTCTAGTATTTGTACAGGCTATACATTTTTACTTCAATGTTGTAATTAGCAATTCATTTAATTTTATCTTTGAAACAGATTTGTTACGTGACAGCATTAATTAAAATTTCTTAAGGGTCAAGATCATATTAGGCGCGTTCGACTTTAAGCGGCACTGCGCAGAATGGTCAGTGTATGACATCAAAGTACCGCGAGAGCAGTGAGAGAGCAGACGGATCCTATGCTTTCGAATAGCTCTCGCGGTACTTTGATGTCATACACTGACCATTCTGCGCAGCGCCGCTTAAAGTCGAACGCGCCTGTTATCTGCATCTCCTGCGCTCCATCAAGCCACTCCCATAATATCTGTCATCACTCAAATTAATGTAACGACTCAGATTAACTGCAGAGCATGTGTGTAAGACTCCAATACAATTATCAATTATTTCATCACTAATAAATCTTTCAATGAGTAAAACTGGCTGTGTCTATAGTATTATAGAATACACAACATTATTATATTATTTTCAAATTGATTTTTAATTTATTATTATTTTAAATTATTGTCCCTGGACCAGTAGGGTACTCTTGTAATAAAAATGCTTGAGTGGCTGGGGCAGATATTAAGTATCAATTCTGCTTAAAAAGATGCAATCTAATCCTGTTTACATGAAATAAGCCTGCTCCCGAGCAGGTTTAAGCTTACGGACCTGTTGCTATGACAGCAAGTCTAGGATGAGCTTGGAAGAACCAAATGATCCAAGATCAAGCAAAATCGGCAACAATCAAATCCAGCTAACTGAGTTAGCGACGTACGAAGAACAGACCCCTGAGGCACACAGCAGGTTGCCAGATTAACGACACCAACAGAAACTAGTGCACATGACGATGAATGAAATTAAATACCCTGTGTTTTCCGCCAACTGGCAACCGGGGGTGCCGAAATACAATTGGGTAAACTGGCAGTGGGCGGGTTTCACAAACCATAACAAACTCAGACATTCCAGGCCGGAATGCACATTTTCAAAGGAGAATAACTGACTGTAGCATTGTTTTTCAGATAAACAAGTATGTTAACTTAGCATGTTTCTTAAATATCTGCAAATGTATTATGGTATTTTTATGCTTTAGCAGAGTCAAAATCCTACATACAGCACCTTTAAATGTCATGAAAAGTGGGTAAATTGTGTTCTTCCATTTAATTCCACCATTATGAACCATAATAGACAGGCATTTTCATCCTGACAATTAATCGGCTTTAAAAATCATACCTCCCCGCTGTAGTTTGGCGTCCCCCATCACATTCACACCACATTTTAGGAGCTTACAAAGAACACAATGAGGTCAAGGTAGATAAGAAAACACAATTTTACTTAATTTTTCATAATGTTTATTAGTTATGCATGTTCTGTGTTGCTTTGGGTTTCCTGCGGGTGCTCTGGTTTCTTCCAGCCATCCAAAGACATGGAGGTTGGGTGAAGTGGAGACACTAAACTCTCTGCAGGAGTCAGTCAGTTTGTGCGTTATCCCTGTGATGGACTAGTCATCGATCCAGGGTGTTTCCCTGCCTATCGCCCGAGATGTCTGGGATAGGTTCTAGCATCCCTGTGGCCCTACACAGGACAAATAAAATGGATAGATAACATTTGTTGTGCTTTGTTGTATTGTTAATTATTTTCTCATATGTTTTTTTTTTATTTTTTTTAAGGCATTTCCTTCCTTCTCTCCACAGCCCGTTGCTCTTGGGAAAGATAAACATCCCACAAATGTACTCCAGGATTTCACAGTGAGGAGTGTTTCTATAAGGTCACAGTCTTATTACTTTCTGTCTCTTGCTTTTTCTGACTTTAATCTTTCTCACTACATTGCATCACTCAGTTCTTTTTTGTTCTTGTTTATTTGAACAAGGAAATGTTTTTTTTTCTATCCAAACCAGTTATGGCATTACTTTGTAACGGTGTGAATACATTAACATTTGCAGCACTCAAAGTTTGTCTAAATATGTTTAAATAATTGTGTCATGTCGGTGCCAATAGCCTCTTGGTTGATGTGTCGACATATAGAGCAACTGCGTTCATGGCGGCCCAAGTTCGATTCCCATCTTGAGGTCCTTCGCTGATCTCCATCCCCTCTCTCCTCCTAGTACTTTCCTGTCATCTCTGTCCTATCTAAATAAAATGTATAAAAGCCTGTAAAAATAACTTAATTGTCAAAAATAATCTAAATCATAATGTTCTCTGACGCATGTAGGCTACATATCTATTATTCCTTTAATAAGGAATATATGGCGAATTCAAAATGTATTTGAGCTGTTATTGTATAGATGTCATTACAACAAATATAATCATATCAAAATAAGTTACATCTACAAACGTCTTTACTGTACTAGTTAATCAGAAAGTGTCCAAATAATTTGTATTTATGTTTAACAGTATGAAAATAATTTTAGAATTTAAAACATTACAGATTTTTATTCATGAAATGCTTGGTTTGAAAAGTGCACTTTCTACTGTCCTTCTTTGAAATAATTTGGCCACTTGGTGATATTTTGTATCTAATGCAGTTGTATTCAGGCACGTTCAAATGCTTTTTAGGGCCAACTGTTGATCATTTTATGCCTTGGGCAAATGGAAGAAGCAAAAATATGATTTTCTACACAAGCAATGACAATTGACCGTTCGCAAAGAGCTTGATTGACAGGCGATCTGACCAATCAGAATGTGGATATTATGTGCTGCTGCTGCTATCCGCCATCTTGTCCGCCATCTATGGCCAGTCTCCATGGAAATCCTTGTTAAAACGGGGTAAAAAGAGATTGACTGAATTGACCATATGCACAATTACTTCCTGGTTTTAGATAAGCCAGCTCAGTCATTTTCGGTCAACTGCACTGTGCCGTATGGGGAGCGCACTTTTCTCGGTTTCTCTACATAATCCATTCGCAATTTGGAGAAAAGTTTTGTTTGTCTAAGAGAACCAAATATCCATGTATACCATTTCAGGAATGACAAACGCAAATGTTAAATTTATGCGAGTGAATCCATTAAATCATGCTGCGAGTCATTGCCATGATTGACAGTGGCAACGGAATGAATCATCTGATGAGCCGATGTCAAAATAGAGCTGTGCATAAGTGATTCAGACTAAATTCAGACTAACAAAACTACAGCAGCAACAAGTCTGTGTTGGATAAAACTTAAACGATGTAGTTATTAAATTAAATCTAAACATTTTAAAATATTGAATGCAGTATTTAATTGTTATACCAACTTGTTTAATTTGTATTTAACTATGTAGGTATTTAATTCAGCATTATAGGCTGTTGTCTGGCCTTTTTTTTTTTTTTCTTTAAATGACAAGTGAATTTGTGACTTCCCGCACTTGCTATACTTTATATTCAGTGCGATAAAGTACTAAAATTTGTTATAATATTTATTTTATAAATCAAAAAGCAAGACATGAAAAAACTAGAGAGTTGAAATGGCAGCTGCAGCCAATGAGTGATCCTCTGCTGCCATCTGGTGGTTATAACGGTAATTTCATTTTCATCTTAAAAAATCTGTATTTTTTGCCAAGACACATTTTTGGCACATTTCTTCATGTCATCTTCATGAATGAAAAGTGAATTTTACTGCACAGAGTTGAGAAATAATAAAGGCTTTAAAATTTTATAAGATTGGCTATGAAGGTAAGATATTGATTATCGAGAATACCCTTACCATGCCATTTAACAGATTAGCCTAACTGCCTAAACAGTTATGATAGTGTTTATTTATCAGCATTCCCACATGAAAAAATATGTAAATGCGCATGCCCAGTAGCCGCAGCTGGATCCCTTCTAGCCTTAACCACAAATCAGAGTAGATTAACTTCGGTGGACTTAAACTTGAAAAATGGTGTGTTCTGCAGTTGACATAAAATACTTTCTGATGTTTATGTTCATTTCGTGCTTTACGTCAGGGGCGTGTCCAGGATTTTATATTTGGGGTGGCAAAGGGGGGGGCAAGAGCAGAATGAGGGGTGGCAACTAGGCCCCCCCTAATTGTGACCGTGCTGGCAAATTGAGTGTGAATGCGCACGGTCTAATTTTGAGCTACAGGCCAAAGAAGCGAAAAATCTTGTTTTGGTCCAATTTGAGGTTTTCACAAAAATGAGTTCATTAAGCCTTATTCTAGCAATCCCAATGCTCCAAATAGTAATTAAGCATCTAAAATAATCTTTATTTGTACGTTTTCTGAGAGGAGTACCTTTTCTCTGCTCACTTCTGGACGTCTGCTGCTGCTTCTCAACAAGTTGTAGGTCTATCGTTGCAAATCGCAGCATTCCAGCTTTGTGAATAATCGAATTGTCGATTACATGAGTCCAAACCAGTGAAATATGATTTTCAAACCCATGCTGATGAAAACAAAACGATCGTGCTATTTGCAAAGTGCGTGCATAAGACGCAACTTTCCGCAAGCGTGCAATCTCCCTACATTATTGCAAAATATGTTTTGGCGAGATTCACACAAACAAAATCTGTTTTGTCTGACATGAACGTTTAGTTAATGGTTGGGGAAAAATCTGATGTGTAACATTATATTATATCCATGCATTACAGTAGGTCCTAATATAGAGGTCTCAATGTTAATCAAACATTGAACAAAAGAAAAGACTGAATCACTCGCTGCTCTTGATTAAACTACTGTTTATTTGCATCTTTGTTCTTACTTTTAATAACAAAGATAAAATAAAAAATAGCTATATTGTGATTAATAATACAGTAATTATTATTAAGAAAAGAATAGGAGGAAAATATGCAACGTTGCTTGGTGATTTTGCTTTGGAATCTTCAGAAAAGTTAAACTTGATTTTTCTCAAAATCAACTCTGCTGACTCTATCGCCTTCAAACAGCTGTAGCTCAGTAATTTTTGTCCAATTCCAAGAAGTCATATATCATTTTGAAGGTATTTTAATGGAGAATGAAAATCAAAAGAACTCATTTTTGAAAAATGCTCATTCCGACTCATTTTGCCAGCACGGGTCACAATTTATTCCCTAGCACTAACCCTCACAGAAAACGTAAAGAAAGAAAACTCGATCAGGGGTGGAAAAAAGTGACAAAGATGCCACTCTCCTCTCCCATTATTCCATACCACAAAAAACATTGCCATACTGCTCCCATTTTAAACAGTTTTTTTTTATTTGTCTCTAAATTATAACAATTATATATATATATATATATATACATATATATTTACTCAAAAAGGAAGCATTATAATTTTTTTTTTAATTAATGTAGATATTTCATGGAAAATGTGCCATGCAAGGGGAAGATTTCTGCCGCCTGGTTGAAAAACAAAATGAAAATTACTTGATATTACCACTATGACCAGTAGATGGCTGCAGAGGATCACTCATTGGTACATTTGCCATTTCTAATACAGTTATTTTCACTGTTTGCTTTAGGATTTATATTTAGACATTAAAAAATAATTATTATAACATAAAAAATACTTTGTCAAAGTTTAGCACTGTTTTGTACTAAAGGATAAATAGTATGAACAGTTTTCAAAAACTTGTGATCACCAGAAATGACCTATTTTGAATTCAGCATTTTCTACAAAATGGGACTAGCTGAGCTGTACTCATTTTAATGCATTGTTTTCCCCCCTTTGTCTTTTTCTGTTCTGCACCCCAGAACATTTCCTTCCTCTATTCATTTTATTTAGGATAATTCAGTGTCATAATGTCAAATAAGCGACTGATGCTCACTTGATAATAAAATTTCTACCCTACCCTACCCTACCCTAACCCTACCCAATACTTTTATTTTCAACTTTTTGATTAGCACTCGCCTTATCATTTACACCACTGAAACTGATGTAGATTGAGGGTCTTTTTGCAGTGTTGACTAACACAATCACACATTGGAGGGCGGAGTTAGCGTAAATAGCCTTTACCAACAAGGCGGGCTATTTGCACTTAGTGTAAACAGACACTCCGTATAGGGCATTGACCTTATTATCATCTTGTCTTAGTCATGGGAAAAAAGCTTGTCAGCGAACATTTTTAGTCATAGTCTTTGTTAACGAAATTAACACTATTTGAAACCCCTGCCAAACAGAACTTTTTGTTTATTTTCCGTACTTAAGCCGCTACAGGTGATCATAGCAATAATTTGTAATCTTTACAAGAATAACAAAATCATGTAATGAGCAAGTGTGCCTTTATAAGACTTAATATCATGTCAGTTTGTGCTTTCAGAATCGGCAAATCTGCCACGGTCATTACATCACATCTGGAGTGGAGGGCCTGAACCTTTAGGTGTGTTCGACTTGAAGCGGCGCTGCGCAGAATGATCAGTGTATGACATCAAAGTACCGCGAGAGTTATTCGAAAGCATAAGGATCCATCTGCTGACACAGAACAGCCTGATCCACATCCCAGCCAATCCCAACGCACCTCATCACCAGAATACTGATCACCCACACCTGGCACTCATTAACTAATTCATCAAGATGACTTCATAAGCACTCACAGCACCTCACACCAGTGTCCGGTCTCGTTTACACATAGTGGACTCTTACCTGATGCAAGTTGTTTATTCCAAGCCATTTCCTCCAAGTGTTTACTCCTGTACTTACCTCCTGTGTTTCCTCCAAAGTGTCCTCCTTGTCTTCGTCCTCCTTCGTCTCCTCTCGGATCATGACACTGGTGTGCTCACTATTTCCATCCACGATCTCCATCTCCTGTAAGACAAGTCATATCCTCACTTACCACTTCAAGAAACCTGAAGTATCATTGTCCTGGTTACTCACCTGATTCCTCCTGCTCATACTGCTGTGTGTTAATAAACTAACTAATTGTCATCTCTGTCCTGGCATACTTCCGTAACATCTGCTCTCTTATAGCTCTCGCGGTACTTTGATGTCATACACTGATCATTCTGCGCAGAGCTGCTTCAAGTCGACCACACCTGTAGGATTTCCTTTGTGAACGGACACACAGATAAACTGCAGAATCAGCGCAGTCCTTATAAGAAGTCAAGGTCAAAAATTTATTTATATAGCACCTTAAAACATCACGAATGTTGACCAAAGTGCTTCACAAGCAAAGCAAAATACACAAAAATAAAACAGAACCAAATATATTCAATCCGAAAACTTATAAATATGATAAAAACAAAGTAGTAGTAGTAGTAGAAGTAGTAGACCTTTATTGTCACTAGTCACAAGTACCAGTGAAATTAGCCATCAACCTGTCCATACATACACAGCATACATACAATATGACAAGGGGATAGACAGGACAGGAAGACAGAGAATTGGAAAAAAATACAGCATAACATGAGGAAGGGGAGGAGAAAAAAAT
>JAFVLL020042910.1:0-11046 GCA_021397915.2 Tor tambroides
TGAAAAGCTGTTTGATTCAGAAAGCAGCGATGCTACCACCACGCTACTGAGAAGTGTAGTTAAACTAGTAGCGTCACTACTCGTAGCGACACTACTGCCCATCACTGGCAAATGTTGTATTTTAAAATATATTATCCTCAATGCACTATTTGCACTGGTTAATTTACATTTTCACTGCTCACTCTCCTCCCTTAGCAAGTCGTATGTGTGAGAGCAGTGTGATGTAAACCTCTCTCAGGGTATCTCACTGTATTTTAATGAGAAAATGTATTGAATATCAAAAGCTTTCTCTCATGTTTTGCATACTTAACATGGGTTAAGAAACGCCTTTGCAGACATTAAAGGAATAGTTCATCCAAAAAACTTTTATTCTCTCACATTCTTGTTTCAGATCTATGGAATGCTTTGTTTCGTAGCCAGTGAATGGAAAGCCAATGAATGGGCTTTATAGGTTTCAAAAAGCACCAGAAGTATCTTAAAAGTAGTTCTTGCATCTAATGCTAATGCAATAGGTACTTGAGGGAAGTAATAAATCGTTTTTTTGAATCAGGTTTTTTCAGTGAATCAGTTGATCTAGTTCTTAGAACTGTTCTGAGGGATTCATTCACAAATCAGAGTCCTGCAGTTCTTGAGTTCAACTCAATGATAACAGACCACTAGAGGGTAAGATTATCAGTGAATAACAAGATAAATTTGAATCGGTTTCCCTTATGGCTTCAGAAGGCTTATGCATGAGTCATGGACTACTTTTATGATAGAATTTTCATTTTGGGTGAATTATCCCTCTTATAATTCAGTTTATGTTTTTGGGACCCCTATGATTCTCTGTCACACTTCCTGCTTTCTTTCTTTTTTCTTCTTTATTTCCTCAGTCACATTTTCTGTCCCTTTTTTCCCCACCTTTTCTTCTTTCCCCCTGTTGTGTTCTCTCCCTACTTTCCTCCACCCCCTCCTTTTCTTGCTCTCTCTCTCTCTCTCTCTCTCTGTCTCTCTGTTTGTCTCTCTCTCTTCATCCGTCTCCTGGTGGCTAATTAGAAAGAACAGATGCTAGTCTCACGCAGAGTAAATACATGCACAAAATCACTAATCACTACCTCACAGAGAAGCTCAAGATGGTAAAAGAAAGTGAGATCAAGCACGTAGAATACAAAGCTTGAAAGAAAAAAACACATTTTATACCATAGATAAAAGCAGTACGTATGCAAAACAGCAGGATAATTTCAACAGCAGCTGCTTTCACACTGACAGTGTAGATAAAATCAAAACTTTGAGTATTTCTTTTACTTACAGCTGAAATTATTATTTATTTGGATTTAAACAAGGCCTTTACATCAAAAACTGTAGGAAAACAAGCTATTTTTGAGGATGCACGTGCACACCGTTACAATAGATAGCATGTTTCTACAATTCAGTATCCTGAGAGTTGTTCTTGAGTCTGTGTTTGTATAAGTATTTGTGTGAGAGGGTAGGGTACTGTGTGTGCTTGTCTGGCGTGGTTCCTGCCCAAAGGGTCAGAATGGCATTCTCCTTATTGCCCATCTGAACAAACTGCCATAAGTTTCTGTTTTTCTGTTTCTGCTCTAGACACACACACGCGCACTCACAGCATGAGGTATACATGGTCATTCATATATTATCATGTGGTCCATTTGCAGCTCTGTATGGGTGCTGGCAATGGTAGTCAGCTGGGAAATATGCTAATGACCCTTTTTCTTGCTTGACAAGTATATATACAGTGGTGGCCAAAATGATTAGAACACTAGAATTTTCACCAGCTAAAAATGGTTTTAAGTCAGTTATTTCTGTCTTTTACTATAGTGTGTCAGTAGGAAATATCAGTTTACATTTCCAAACATTCATTTTGCCATTGATTGTAATAATCTACAGGGAGATTTTTGTTTGCACGAGGAATCTGACAACAGCCAGTGCCCCACACAGAGATCTGATCTCTTCATCATCCAGTCTGTCTGGAAAGACTTGAAGAAACACAACAAACTGAGACACAGACTAAATCCAGAGGATCTGTGGCAACGTCTCCAAGATGCTTCAAGAAACCTATCTGAAAAACTATGTGCAAGAGCACCTAGGCCAAAAGCTGCTTTAAACGCAAAGGCTGGTCACACCAAATGTTGATTTAATTTAGTTAATAGAAGTTAATTGATAACGAAAACGTATTCATGACATTATTTTTGACAGAATCCTCATTTTACAGCATTTTTACACAAGTGCCTAAAACTTTTAACAGTACTGTAGCTTTGCAAGTAGGTTTCTTGAAGCATCTTGGAGACATTGCCACTGGATTATTACAATTAATGGCAAAATGAATGTTTGGAAATGTAAACTGATATTTCCTATTGACACACTACAGCAAAAGATAGAATAACTGACTTAAAACCATTTTTTAGCTGGTGAAAATACTAGTCTTCTAATAGTTTTGACCACCACTGTACATTTATATACATATATTTGATTTTGCATAAGTCCTGCATAGTTATGATCTGCCACATTTGTCCTTCTAGAGTTTTCCTATATACTTCTGCACAGATGGCTGAATAATAGATGAACTGTAGGTGAGTTATGGGTCATGAGCAGGCCAATCTGCAGATTTGTCCTCATTTTCTCCACCATTGTTTGGGGAAAATTGGGTTATTTGGGTTAAATTCAGATGGATTTAAATATGGTGAAATGTGATGGAGAGCAGCTGATGTCCCTTTACATCAGAGTTTCATGAATGTCTGTCAGTCGAACCCCTATGATGACCTAAAGTAATTATTTGAGGTAACCTTTATTTTATTTATTTATTTTGTTTATTTATTTTAAATAATGGTAGTCTTTCAAAATATGCTGAATTTTACAACATCTTTGCATGTTTACTGTGAAATGTACTATTATGTTTACTTTTATTACATTTCAGTGAAACCCATTTTTTTACAGCATTTATGGTGGCAAATATATTTATTTATACAATACATATTCCACCTGGAATTAGCTGAATTACTTGCGCTCTAGTGACCTACTTCAGCAGCAGAAGGGCTTTTCTGTTTCCGGCATGTGAGCTCTGTTCTGTGCACACAGAAAAGTTCACATGCTCCATCCTGATGCAAGCTGTCTCTATAGTAACCGCAGGAACACTGGAGATTGGCTGATTTGAGTCTTCATGGCTCCTGAGAGCTCTGACAGTGTTTGTGCAAAGCTACAGGCTGTTTTGCTACGTACCATATTTCATATGTGTATGTGTGTTTGCATGCCTGAGAACAGATGGAAGTAATCACTTTTTTTCTTGTCACTTCAAAAAGAATAAAATATGGCCTTAGTGAAATCAGACAGCAATTTAAACCTATACATAATCACAGAGAGGGAAAAAGAAGGGAAGAATGAAAAAGAGAGAGAGGCTAAAAGAGGGCCAGTTGCAGGCATTGTGTTCTTTAGGGTTATTTTTGAGTCTCTCGCTCTCTCCTGTGCTCTCTCAGGCTGAAGTGATGTGATAGATTGCATGAGATGGTGTGTGTGATCTTTTAAGAAAATAGAAAGGCTTCATGCATGGGTTGCGGAGACGAAAAATGTTTGTGTGGTAGTGTGTTCCAGCATATGAATGGCTGTAAGTGTAATTTATATTTTACTTATTCTGACTGCATCTTTTCAAGTGATATGATCCAGTGATAACACCATTCAAACTTAAAGGACAGCCCTCTTTTTATAATCTTGTTCAGTTTTTAAGTATTGCCTGCCAAAATGTAAAAATATTTTAAATTAACAGGTCATTTTAAATAATTTAAAATATATATCAAATGTATTATTTTACACAGTTTATTATACAATACTATTATTTTATAATACTAATTAAATTATATACATATATATTAACACATTTAAAACCATATAAACCATAAAACATTTTTTCATTTAATTATTTTTTCATTTAATTTCCATTTTAAAAACAAATGTCTTGTTGAATTTTTAAGGATATTTTTACATATTGTAGTTTGTTTTCATGGGTCTAAATAGTTTTGCTGTGGTCAGCAGGGCCGTTTCCAGGGTGTTGAGGGTTCTAGTACTGTTTATCACCCTCTGCAAAATATCTGGGGGCCCCAATAATCATCACCACTTTTTGTCCCATCATCAGTGGCCCTGGTGGTCAGTAATGAACTTATAGATCTTCTCACAAGATAACTCATGAAGTTAGTTTGTATCAGAATGACAAGCTCAATAAACCATATCATTCTGTTTCACTGCTCCAAAATCTAAATACATACAATTATGCAAAAAACTTGCAAATCGTGGAGTTCTTTTCTGATCACAGTCAGGAACTGTGTCGGGTGATTTGTCTGGAAAATATAGCAATTTGCAGAGCTTGTGATGTGAAAAAAGCCTGATGAATTGAACCCGACATGTGGCTACAGGAGTATTGTCACACTTGTTGTCTATCTGTATTGTCAAAGGAAGAATGTGTCTGACTCTCTTTTCAATTCACAGAGGCCCATGGTGACTTGCAGTCAGGCAGTTTTATGGACATTAGCCCAGATCTGTAGACACATCCACCTTGTGTAAATCAGGCTGCTTAGTGAGGCCTGGCACACCTCCTTTAACAGCTTTAACACACACACATACACACACACATCATTCACTCCATTGCCACTAATTAAGATTTCAGATTCAGATTTGACTGTACTTGAAGAGCAGTGTGACTAAGACCTCAGGCGCTGCTTGCATGTGTGTATGACGATTAGAAGCATATCTACTAAAAAACATCTGTTCAAGCAGATTCCAAAATACAAACATTTTTCAAGCAAACACAAGAAAGGATTCATAAAGA
This sequence comes from Tor tambroides, assembly GCA_021397915.2. Lineage (NCBI taxonomy): Eukaryota > Metazoa > Chordata > Actinopteri > Cypriniformes > Cyprinidae > Tor > Tor tambroides. The sequence goes on from JAFVLL020042910.1 coordinate 4,814, forward strand.
ACAAGAACTGGTTAATTGGGTGGATGGCTGAATTAATGAGAGAGATCAGGAGGTGGGTAAAAAAGAAGAGGGAACAAGTCTGTGAAAAGGAGGGATGTGAAAGTTCCTACAAGAGGAAAGAATATTGTGTGTAAATTATTCACAGGTTATTAAAATTCATGTGGCACATTTGCCTGAAACGGCAAAAATGATGTTGAATATTTGATTGTGTGTATAAATACAGTCTTAAATGGAATTTTGTGACGAAGAGGGCTGTTTTTAGATTACACGCTTAGCTGTCCTTCCCTGATTGTTGAATTACGTTTAGAGAATGTGGTGTGCTGTGATTAGGAGGTGGTTTGATGCTCGATTGCGCAGAAATGCGTTCTCATGACTGAGTTCAATTAAATTGTTAAACCAGCCATAGTTCATGCTGATTTTCTTATTGTTTTCAATGTATTGCGTAAGCATGTATAAATGCTGGAATTATTCATTGCCAGCAGAGAGCTTGGAAACAGTTCCAGTTTTTATTAAACACAAACCCAAGGTGCTCTGTATTGTTCTAGTATTGACCGACTAAGCTGCGTGTGTCTGGCAGAATTCAAACTCTGTCTCGAGCTCAAGTTCAGAATGATGAATGGCTCTCGTTGGATTTTAAGGTGAATGCCCTGTAAAGAACCTGCTAGAAAACAAAACACTGGGCTTGAGTGAAGGATTGCAGAGGCACTGTGCTTGTTGGAGTCAATGTTACCTTTAAAGATATGGATTTTAGATAACGGTTAAGGTTTAAGACTCAGAGCAAAGGTTATATCGAAACACCTATGGATAAGCAAAGAAGTAAGGATTTTGATGAGATTTTTCTCTGACTATATCACCTCAACTGTAGCTGTGAGATTCACAGTCATGCAGAAAATGGCACCTAGCTGCTCCTAGCTGTAGGCCAGGTGTCATTGAGTTTAGATAACATCTTCCACTCATCTCGTGCAATAGCTCATGTTTTTATTCCCTCCTTCCCTGCACTCTAGCACATGCGGTGTTATATGGACTGTTTGTGCTCTGTTATTGAATTCCAGGAGCATTTTCATTGTGTCAGCTCAACCAGGAGGTATAGAAGACCATTTCAGTTTGTGTCACTAAATCAGATCTCAATGGGACATTTTCACATTCTGATGTCAGTTAGAGAGAGAGAGTGAAAGAGAAACTCTGTTGTAGTGTGACATTGATTACAGTTATGATTTCCATAGTCATTAGGGTGTTTTTAAACAGATGGACAGAACAACATGGGTCGAATCTCTTTATTTAAAGGCCCCTTTCTACCTCCTTCACTTTGTAATACCAACAGTAGAAGTCTTTAACCAGACAGACTAGTCCAGTCTTAACCTGTAATATGGAGCCTTTTCATTGAGAATCAGGGCACGCAATTTATTTCACAGCAATGAAAATCAACCATAATAAAACCTTATTCTTTATGGCCCATCCGCTCTGCCTGGCTGTACACACAAAGTCCATCCGCTCTGCTTTGATAAACTCCCGCTCGTGCATCATCATCTGCTCTGCATGGAGAACAATTCTAAGGTCAGCTTTTTTACTTCAGAATGAGCTTGAAGGGTGTGTGCAGAAACTGTGTTAAGCTAATAGTTTTTCCTCCAGACTGACCTTCCTCTTTAATGCTTGACCCGTCCTCTTATCACAGCTGCTTGTACACATCCCTTCATAGCAAGATGGTACAAATTGCATTTGATTTGCAGCGAGGAGCTTCAGATGCCTAGAGCTTATTTTTATCTCCTCTCTGTATGGTGCGATGATGTAGCCTATGATTTTCACTGGCCTGTTTTGTAGCAGTCACCCCCTGTTGGAGCAATCGCACATGCCCTGGCACAGGCACTGGCAGAAGCCGTAGAACAGACAGACTGTGAGACTGGATGGCACTAGACTTACGCACACAATCCCCAGAGTCACTCTCTGGATCACCAGCAAGTAGATGCCAAGCGGCAGCGAACCGAAATAGAAAAAGCCCAGCAGCCACACCAAGACTCGCGGCACGTGATTGCAGAACTTGGACAGTGCATCTTGGTCCACCGCACCGCTGTTGGATGCTACGGAGACTGAGTCCAGACTGTGGTCGCCGTAGAAGTCAGAGCTGGCGTTTTGGCTGGGTGAGCGCTGCTGGTCCCGTTGCACCTCCATGATGGTGATGACCAGGCAGTTGGAGGAGTCATGGGATGGACTCTCATTGGAGGACAGGCTCTTGGGCGTCAGCACTACCTCCTTACTGTGGTCCGAGCTCCAGGACTTGTCCCGCAAAGCCAGACGGGACATGATGTTTGAGTCGTCTGGCAACCCTGCCACTTCATACTCACTGACCTGCGTCTCGTGGCGGCAGAAAGGGCAGCTGATGGAGCTGGAGCCGTCCCCCATGTCCAGGATCTTATTGAGGCACCTGGCGCACACGCGATGCAGGCAGTCCAGAATCTTGGGCTTGCGGCTGTGTGCATTGTACCGCTGGTAGCAGATTTTGCACTCCAAGTCATCGTTGGTGGTGCTGTTGAGACTGGTGTTAGTATTGGCACTGGCATTAGCGGAGCTCTCCTCCGGTCCAGCCTGAGCACAGCTCATCGTGGCCTCATGCTCTGGGGAAACAAGAAAAGGATGTTAGCACAGAATACGACAACATGCACAGTTACAGTGATACAGTATAAGAGTACAGTGATTTTTAAAGTGTTTTTTTTTTCTCAAGATGTAAGGGGTAAGATTTAATTTTCCTTTTGACAAAAGATTTCAGTAAATCACATCTATTTATCACATTTATTAAATGGTTATGCTCTTGTTAATCTTTTCATCGCAACATAAACATTAGTGAAATGTATTATTTATTATATCTGAATAATTTTAAGGTTTTAAGGTTAATTGTTTGTCATTGGATAATAGTGATCTGTTTATTATATTGGATGCATTAATTTGTTTAGATTTGTACTGTAACAAATATTGTTAATATTTTGAAATGAAAAATTTGAACCTTGGGGTAGTAAACAATTTGGACAGAATGTTCCCAGTGGAATGTTGTTGCTGGTGTTTTCTAATGTAATTATCTAATATAATAATATCACAATTCATAATAATTGGAATGTTTTAAGTATAATAACTCATTTGTTAAAATGCGCAATTTTTTTTATTTATTACTCCTTTTTCAAAAAAAGAAAATTCTATATATTTTTATATAATTATAAATTATATAATGTACAGATTTTAACAAATGAGTTACTATACTTAAAAATTTAATTTTTTTGTAAAATTCAATTTTTGCAAAAAATAATGGATAATTTGACCAAAGTCTAAATTGAATGTTCTATAAAAATGTATGGATTTTGACAAATGAGTTACTATACTTAAACAACACTTTATGCAAAAATAATAAATCATTTTGCTCCAGGTAGGTCATCATCTTACCACTATTCATAATTCATTTTAATTTTGTCCTAAAAAAATGGCTTGACCAAGTGATTTGGTTCCTTTATTTTCCTTATATTCCTTATTTATTGGATGATGCATCATCATCTTGTAGATGCTAAACTTCTCTGTAAATATGTTACAGTTTAACAGTAAATGCATAGTTTTTAAGGGGGCAGTCTGCCCCAATCTTAGCTTATTAACAGTTTCCATCAAATTTGATAATAGTTTATTGGATTTGCTCCTTATTGTTAATCTATGAATATTAGATCTTGATTATTTTTATTCATTCAAATTCTGAAATTCCTGAAGCATTTTATCCGCCATTTATATCAAGCTGAAATAAGCTGTCATTATGAATGAATGGCATTATGACAACAGTAAACAAACTTGTGGAGGTGATTTCATACAGGAAGAGGTTCCTACAGTGTGTTATGCAATCATGCATTAGTGCATTGTTAGCGTAACTGTAATATACTAACACCCATGCTATTAAGTCTTCATAGGAAGCTTCCTACTGTGCCACATGGGTGTTTTCAATGTCTCATTCAGTCTGCAGCTCTCCAAAGGCCTAATTAGGCTGCTTTGTTAATCGCTGTTTGTGAAATTAATTACGGAAAGAAACGTGGGATCGACGTGGCGATTTTGCTTCATTGTCTTGGGGAGCCAACTGTTTTTGTTTCCCTAATGTCACCCAGCCGTTGTTATACTGAAGGAAGAAATGCCAATTGTTAGAGGAATGAAATAGTGGCCCTTTGGGCAAAGAGCATGCTCCTCCAGCATACAAACCTCTCTCTATTATTAATGACAACAATGCCCATGCATAATTGTATTTCTGAGAGGAATTTGTTTTGCTTTGCTAGGTAGAAAAATAGCCAGCAGAGGCTCTCAATAGAAGCCCAATAAAGAAACAGGATTGTGGGCTGTTTAGGGCTCAGACTGTATTTGCAGAGCCTTTACAGATCACAGATTAACAGACTCACTGTCTCCAGTCCCTGTTCAAAAGGTATCATCCATTTTTCAGATGCATATCAATGTGATTAAAAAAAAACATTCAACATTTACTGGAAATGAGTGTGAATGAAAATGGCAAGCACTGATTAGTGTAGTAATGGTAATGTACTGCAGTATTTGTGACGTGTATAGGGGCATGAAAGCTTTTCTTTTCTCTCTCTCTGTCCTTCTTTCTCTTCTTCCCTTTTTCCTGGCAGTAATGACATATGGTGTTTTAACATGCTTTTCAATGGACAGATGTGCTCTGAGTTTTCTTACATCTTACATTTCAAATCTAATATAAGAAGCTCATTGTAGCTTAAATGGACAAAACCAATTTTATCACTGTAATTGAAGCTCACCAAAAAGCACTGAAATGGGGACCTAATGAATGTCATGGATTATAAATGATAAATGTTACATAGGCAATTTTATATCACTCAGGAGAGTAATATTGACGTGCACTTGGCGCAGTAATCTTCCTGGAAAAATCTGTTAGTAGAAGGATGAGTTAGCACATAATTCTTTTACAGTCGAGTAAACAGAATATTTCTAGAGTGTTTTTCTATTCTAAAATGAAGTCATATATTTGAGTCAACACTATTATTGTTGGAATACTCTTTCTAAACAGACAGATTCTGCAATGACAATCATCTGAAAAGACATAGGCTAATATTTAATGCATCTTTGTGCTACATAAATACAGCAGTACAATGCAAAGAGAGCAAACGCAGACACCGTTTTGAGAAATGTATCTGAATATTTCCTCGGATACATAAGCCTTACTCCTTTACAAGGGTTTTAACATTAACAGTGGACTCTGTTTGTGATTCAGCACATTGTTCTTTCACCTTCATGGAAACATTAACCCTACAGAACATTTCTGAGCTGCTCTTTAGGTGAGATGATTTCATGTTCCCTTTTAATTATGTGTGAGACTGTTGTGAGCCTGACTGCAGATTTCCTGTTCTCCCAAACTAACAGTGCAATCTAGTTAGTTAACAGCAACATGCAGCAGTCCAGACTGCCGAGTTCACAAATAAATAAAACGGTCTTTTGTTATTGCTGAGTCCCACTGGATATTAAAGCTTGTACTCACAAAATGAAGCAGACACAGGCGCTGCTGTTTTGTCAGCACACGTTTGCTTGAGCTGCTTGAGTGATGTCACATGCCCATAACAACCAACCCATTCCAACCTACTCTACAGTTCAAACACTAGAGGTCAATTTATGACCAAGCAGTTGGAGGGGTCGTGCAGTAAGACATTTATTTTTTCAGGAATACAGTAAAAACAGCAGTATTGTGTAATAATATTTTCTATTTTAATGTATTTTTAAATGCAGTTTATTTCTGTGATACATAGCTGAATTTGATGTTGAAGTTGTTATCAGTACTGAAAATTGTGCTGCTTAATATTTTTTTCCCCATTCTTTGATGAATAGGAAGTTCAAAAGACAGCATTTTCCAGCATTTTCAAACGCAGTTATAACAAGAAGGACATTTATCATGCTTATGATCAAAAAGCCAGTTGTCTACAATTGATAGTTTTCAGTCACGTGACCGGCTCGAAGACTTGGTGGGCAAAACATCCATAGAATGCTGCACAAGCGTGTCAATTTTTCATCTGTTTCCCAGCCGCAAATATTTAGATCACCTCTCAAAAGAGTAAAACAAAGGTATTTCTGAACAAAATGCAAGTTTTGGCCATTTGCAATCCGTATTAAGCACCCGCGGCAATATTTCAATCATAAACAGTGCGACAAAACGTTGTAAAAACACTTAAAGTGCCTTAATATATTTAAAACAGTAATAT
>JAFVLL020042911.1:0-17500 GCA_021397915.2 Tor tambroides
AGTACCATCCTGGCCGGCTGTCAGGGAAATTCCTGATCCGTTAATGATGCACTTCTTCTGTGGAGGCCACCTCAACCCTTTTCCCTCTGTTATCAGAACTCCCACTCCAGCCATGGCTCTCTCAATTAAAACCATGCTGAGGGAGTTTCGGCGCTCCTTCTTCCCCCTCCGCATATCCTGCTCTTTCTTTCTTGTCGTTTTTTTTTTGTCTGTCTCTCTCCCTAGCCGCTTACTTTCCGATGCAACATGACGTCTGCTCAGTCTGAAGGCTGTTTTTTCCTGAGTTGCATGTAAAATTAGAACATTCGTCAGCACTGTGCGTAGCCAGAGGATCATTAAGCAACCACTACACATTAGACTTCAAAAATAAAAAATTCACACAAAACTGCTTCAATTCTATAGCAGTTTTTGAACTGTCTCAGAGTTCAAAAAGCTTTAGAATTAACCTCAGAATTAGGTAATAGAGGTCTTATAATTCTGGATCTCTTCAGAGTTCCAGAACTCTTGGAATTCTGTGACTCTTTATAAACTGCTTGAGAATTCCAGAACGCTTCATTAGCAGTTTTAGAATGCTGGAACTCTTTATAAAACCCATTCTAGAATGGTCAATCAGAATTAAAACTGCATTGGAGTTCTAAAATTCCTTACTAGCTGCCTCTATTGTAGAACATTTTATCAACTGCTTTCATATTTCAAGAACTTTTTGAAGTACTTCCGTATTCCACAGCTTAACTGCATGTGAACTCTAGAACTATTTATCAGCTGTCTTAGAATTCTGTGACTTAATGAAGAGTTTCAGAATTCCACAAATATTGAGCAGCTGCCTGTGAATTCTAGAACTCTTAACCGTTCTGGAATTCTTATAAACACCCATTCTGGATAGGTTTCTCAACTACCTCTGAATTTAAAAAAATGTCATATACTGCATTAAAAGCCCCTTTTCAACTACATCGGACTTTTAGAATTTATCAGAAACTGCTTTAGAGCTCCAGATTTTTTTTCAGAACTACCTGAGAATTCTGCAACTGCCTCTGAATTCTAGAATGTTTTATCAGATGTCTTAAAGTTCTAGATCCTTAGAGTCTTAGTTTTTTGCCTTGAAGCTTCGAAATTCTAGACTTGAGTTTGAACTTGAATCACAGGTTTTAAGGGGGCTGCCAGCATCCGAATTTGACTCCAGACTAGCAGTGACCCAGACTGGTTTCAGTTCAGGTCTGCCTTGTAAAGCTTCCCCTTCTTTTTCCTGTCCTAGTGTCTTTCTCCCTAAGCGAGCTGTAGTTCTTGCTCTTTTATTTTTTATGATGTGGGTTGGGTTGACTAGGCTTTGAGGTTGTGGTAAAATGGCTGCACGTCGGGTTCAGTCTTGAGCCGGCCTGCGTCTTGTTTTGTGGGATTGCTGTTGTGAAGGGGTTAAGTGTCTTGAATGATGCATTGATTGCAGTTGTTAGCTGGGAGTCGTTTTAGCAGGGGACAGCGGGGGAGGAAACGCTACAGCAAAGAGCAGTTCTGAGGAGAAAATCACGACAAATCTTTTTCTCGCTAGGCTGTGTAACATGGCTTTATTGTCTGTTTAATGTAACACTCAGCTCTCCTGCCTGCAAACATCCCCACTGAGGAACTCCCTGAGGCAGGAGAGCAAGAGAGAGACCTCGCTGGAAAGGGAATGAGGCGATGGAAACATAAACGGAAATAGAGAAATTCTGTCTTGAACCACGGCCCGCTTTCGGTAATTGAGCGTGGTAGGTGTGTGTGTGTGTATGTTTTACCTTCCGTGTGTTTTGGTCCACCTCTCCAGGCTGAGGGGAGCGAACATCCGCACTGGAGCGAGAGTTTCCCGTTTGGGCTCGTTAACGGCTCGGCGCCCCTGCTAACGGCTTGGGTTTTTTTCAGTCATGCCGGCGGCATGCCGTATCCTGGATACGGAGCCGGCGGGAAGCGCGAGGCAGAGCTGCTGGCAGCAGCGTGGGGCAGGTCGTACCACTGTGCGACTCCGTCGGGGGAGGGGTTGAATGTGCTCTCTGAGACGCTGCCAGGGTTGAAGTGCGAGTGCTACGCCTCCTGAATCCTAATGCCCTCATTCGTCTGAGCGCTGAGCGGACACCGGCCCTCCCCTCTCCAGCCCATCTGTGTGTGTGTGTGCGTGCTTGTTTTTGTTGCCGCCGTGCATGAGGAATCGGCTCGCGGTGATGGATGTGGGAGTTCCTTTAAACCCGAGCTTACAGAAGAACTCTCCAATTAATTCTGCGAGGGCTCTCTGTAATTCCAGCCTCTTCCAGACATTGTTCTTAACCAGCGGACGGGAATGGCGGGAAGTGCGAATGGGACAATGCATATTGATAACTTTCTGTGTGTTTCAACTACTATAATGCCAAATCACAGAAATCTGAGTAAACCTATGGTATTACTTTTCTTGCACAGTTTAGCCCCGTTCACACCAAGCACGATAACGATAAAGATATAGTTCTAAAAATCGTTCTCAGTATTAAAGAATAGCAGCGTCCACACCACAACTATAACGATAAAGGCACAGAGAAACGATATCGATGGAATCACTTCCAGAACGATTTTTTTCCAGCTGATGAACGATAAAAACACTGACAGCCAATCAGAATCCATCCTGCTATAATGTGCTCGAGAATTTAAAGCGGCAGACACACGTGCACTTAGAATAAACAGACGATATCGTTCGCTGGTGTGGACGCTTATATCGTTATCTTTATCATTATCGTGCTTGGTGTGAACGGGGCTTTTGTGAATTGGCGAAATTGAAGGATGTTCTCAAATGATAGAATTCTAGGGTCTTTTGAATTGTTCCAGCACAGAACATTCTAGCGACCACAAAGGCAACATTCTGAGCAATTGCTGACATGTTCCTTTGTGGTTGCTAGGGGGTTCTGAGCAGTTGTTTGGATGTTCCTTTGTGGTTGCTAGGGGGTTCTGAGCAGTTGCCTCAAATATCATTTGAGATCTTCCTTCAAGCAACCACACAGCAAAGTTCTAACAACTGCTCAAAAAACTCTAGCAAACAACAAAGCAATATGCCAATGAACGTTCGAAACACCCTAGCAACCATATAACAACATCTTTAGCATTTTACTGGGTTCTTTTAGCTTGGGTTGATGTTGAAAGGCTTCTCTGGTGAGACTTCTAGACATATATCTAGGCACCAAAATATCTGAAAATATGGAAAAATTGTGGCCAACACCATCATTGTGGCAGCCAGTTTCGCACGGGCAAACATCGTTCACATTTCGCCCGCCTTTAAAGTCGCTCCTACACTGCTGCTTCTTGCAGACTCACACACACACACACACACACATGCACAGTGCCATCTCAGGCGTCTCGTATAGAAAGTGAACAGCAGGCTTGGGGCAGGATTCGTCTGTAAAGCCCCTGATACCTCACACATCAATAATCAGCTCTGGGCAGAACTGTCTGTCTGCTCTCTGCCTGTCTCTCTCTTTCTCTGCGCTTTAATGGTGTTTAATGAATTTCATTCCTTGCTGCACCATAGTAACCGCTCGTCTTCTGTCTCTCTCCCACTCGCTGTAGGAGGTGGTTTTGTACTGTCTGGAGAATAAAGTGTGTGACGTGAATCATCGGGATAATGCGGGTTACTGCGCACTCCACGAGGCCTGTTCCCGCGGCTGGCTCTCCATCGTACAGCACTTACTGGATCACGGGGCCGACATCAACTGCAGTGCGCAGGACGGCACCAGGTAAACATGCATGCATTCATGATATCACCTAAATAGCAAAGCCTTACATGCAGGACTAGTTTCTGTGACTTCTCGTGCTTTCGTCACACAGCGTTCAAGAGCATGTGCGTGCCGCCGCGGCGCGGATAATTACACGTGTGCACACGTGCTGACGCGCGCACACTCAATGTCAGTAATTATATGTTTGGTAATAATGGCTTTACAACAACAGAAGAGGCCGAGAATCTTAGCTCGGATAATTACCGCAAGAAGAGCAGATTAGGCGTGTGAGATCCCTGTCTTCGCCATACACTTAAAAATCCAATTTCGTTTAGCGTTCCGATTCCTGTCGGAAAGATGAATGACAGTGACAGGTTTTAATGACTGTTTTATTGGGCAATGCCAGCAGATAAAATTAAGGTAATTATGGACAAGTGAAGTAATTGAACTGTTTAAGCAAAAAGAAAATCTTGCAATTACTAAAGAAAGTTCAATTTAAAAAATGACGTTTTTTCAACGACAAATAATAATTTACCCAATTTACTTTATTAATAAAATTTCCTGGTTTTATTGTGAACCATTTGTCAGTGCACATTATTCTAAAAAAATATTTATTTATTTATTAAAAAATAATGTTTGTTTATTTTTATTATTTTTCAATTTTTTTAAAATATAATTTTATAGTAAAAATTTACTACTTTCTCCAAGGTTAGGGTAATTTTGTTGCATTGTGAAAGTCAGAGGTGAACTCCGGGACTGAAAATTATGGGAAAATAAAATAAGTAATACTTTTCATGATCTAATCAACATCTGATGGATAAAATTAATATAAGCTGCAGTATAAATGTCGTTTTTTTTTTTTTTTTTGAGAAGTATTGTTCTCTCTTTTCCAACAGGCCTCTCCATGATGCTGTGGAAAACGATCATCTAGACGTGGTCCGACTGTTGCTGTCATATGGCGCTGATCCGACTTTAGCTACCTATTCGGGCCGCAGTTTGCTGAAGATGACCCGCAGCGACATAATGGAGTGTTTTCTGTCTGGTAAGAGCGCGCTGCTCCTCTCTTCCACCTCTATTCCCAGAATTTCCCTCCTGTAGCAGTGGAAGGTTCGGCTCCGCTTGGCTATCTGGTTACTAAGCAACAGCTGGAGCGGAGGAGAAGCCTTTAGCACCGGCAAATCAGCTTTCCCTGAAAGGAGATTATGTGTGTGTGTTCGTCCGTGTGCGTCTTTATTTGGTCTTGTGCGGCGTGTCTGTTTTGAAGGGTGTGCGGGTTTGTCGCACGCAACAATATTTGGAAAAGCTGGGTTGTATTATTGAAATGGTAATCTGGGTCTAATCTGGTGCCATCTAAGCTAAAATGGGGTATTGTTTTTATGATTTTAGAAGCTTTTGACATCATTCTGACCCTTTGATTTTAAACAGCTTGCTGTGTGTTTTTCGCTGTACTGTGATCCGATTTTTCACTGTGCATGTGTGATTTTGGGGGGAAAATTTTCCCGTTACACCTCAAGAACAGCATCTGAATGGTTTCAAGGATTTAAATTGGGTTTTAGAAATCTAGATTTAGCTTAAACGACTTTTAAAGCTACAGCATGTGTGTTCTGCTCCACTGGCAGCACCAAACAGAACTGAAACTTGTTCGAAAACAGTCATTATGGCAAACTCTTTCGCCATCTATCATTGGTCGGAGAATTGGACAAATCCCGCCCCCAATTTATGCCATTGGTTACAAAACACTTGCTACACTCTTAGAAATAAAAGGTGCTTAAAATGTTCTTCACAGCAATGCCATAGAAGAACCATTTTTGGTTCCACAAAGAACCATTCAAGGGTTCTTTAAAGAACCATCTCTGTCTTACCTTTTTATAATCTGAAGAACCTTCTTTCTCCACAAAGAACCTTTTGTGAAACAGAAAGTTTCTTCAAATGTTAAAGGTTCTTCTATGGCATTGTGAAGCACCTTTATTTTTAAGAGTGTATGTCAGTGCACTCAAACAAAAAGAAACTGCAAATCCATTTGGTGCCACTAGTGGTCTAAAAATTACACACTGAATATTTAAAGCAGCTGTATGTAGTTTTGTGTGTTTCTGGGACTTGAGCCCACAACAGTCGTAAATATATCACTGTTGCATTTACAGTGATTAGCGATACACTCGCATTTATGGTTTTTATAAATCGATCCACACATTTCATGGCAGTTCATACACACTTACTAAACTTGCATACTGCCAGAACAGACGTTTGGGTGAAGCTTAAGAAAGAAACAGAAGCCATTCTCCTTATTAAGAGTCAGTGTTCTATCAGAATTATTTTGAAACTTAAATTTCAAGAAAAAAAATTACATAGAGTAGCTTCAAATGCTTTTTTTTTAAAACTGTGCAATGTAATGCTCAACCTGTTAAACATACTGTTTGCCAGACCAAAGACTGTTTGTCATTTTCTCGACAGTTCATTTTAGTGTACATTTTTATGTTGAAAATAACCCAGAATATTCTTTCAAGAGTTGTTTATACCATTACAGTTTATCGTTAGCGGAGCACTGACCTTGTCATTGCGCTGTTCGCCACCCATTGTGTGCAGAAGTAAAGTTTTAATGCTCAAGGTTAGACGTTCGCATGGAAAAAGACAAGCTGTGCTCCGGGTGCATGTGAAGATGGCATCGCAGGAGACGTGGCATTTACCGAGACGGCCTTTCCTGTGTTTGTGTTAACACTGACCCCTCTCGCCCGAGAACAGCCTCACCATGATTGTCCGAAGGAGATGCTCTCTCTCTCTCTTTCAGTGACAGTAGTTGTGTTTTCCGAGGCACGGCTTGATTAATGGTCTGAAAGTTGCGAGCTGAACAAGAGGGCATCGCGAAACAATTTGTACACAGCCGGCGTTTGTTCTTGACGGCCGTCGCAAGTTCTTTCACCTCCAAAGCCGTCTTAATACGTATACATGTGTGTGTGTGTGTGTGTGTGTGTGTGTGTGTGTGTGGATTAGCTTCAGGGCTGCCAGTTAAAGGGCAGCTCAGTCACATGGTGGAGGTTCACACTGACTGGCTGCGTGTGTGTTTGATTATGCATGAGTTCATGAGGCAGGAAAGAGCTCGGCCTGGAAGCGCAGGGCAGCATATTGTGTGTGTGTGTGTGTGTGTGTGTGTGTGTGTGTGTGTGTGTAAGTGTGTGTGTAAATCAGCAGGCTTGTCCCGTTCTGCTGTCTGCTGCGCTGATTTAAAGACCCTCCCCAAATTTGTTTTCCCTCTGTGGGAGCCTTCTAATCAGTCTCTCTCTCTCTCTCTCTCTCTCTCTGTGTCTGGGTGGAATTGTTAAGGGCTGCGCTGGCAAATGCAGCTCCCGTCGCCGCTGGCTGTGCTTCGCAGCGCCAAGTGGCATCTGAGCGCGCAACCACATAACGCTTGCAGAGCATCAGAGCCTCTGCTGTCTGTAGAAGACTGTTTTCTTATTGTCGCTTGGAGAATGTGGTCTGTTTAGCATTTGCACAATATATCGGTCATCATATCGGTGTCTGCCAAACATTAGCACTTCTTTCTCTTTTATTGATATTTATCGTTATTCTTGCAGCGTCTTCTATCATCTTATTTATGTATCTATTTTAATTAATTTAATTTATTATTTACTTTTATTTATCGGATTCTAGATTTGGAGCAATTATCCATCAGTTAGCACTTTTTGTTTATTATTATTAGTTTATTGATTTATTATTATTATTTTATGTGTATTTTTTTTTAAATGATGAGCATGATCTTATGCTAATATTAGCTTGAAGTTTAGATTTTTTTTTTGCCGATTTATCGGCTAACCTTATGGATTTCGGCTATTATAGAGGGGGAAAAAATTAGCTATCAGTATCTGCCAAAAATTCTGTCAGTGTATCTCTAGTTGCTTCCTGTTTACATCACTAATGGTCTCATCTCTCTTTCGTTCTCATTCTAGATTACTTTGCCGACCTGCAGGGCAGAGTGGACGATGACCCCGGCGTGTATTGGGAGTTTTACGGCAGCGCAGTGTGCGGTGAGTACCACTTTCACACTCGAACACACACACACACACACACACACACACACACACACACACACATTCTCAGAAATGCACAAAACACCCACAGTAACAGACGTAAAAAACAATGGAAAAGAGAAAAGAATCACACAGTCAGACAGACAGACAGACAGACAGACAGACGGGTAAACACCTGAAGGTAAATCTCTGTGTGAATCATCAATGTTTGTAGACGGTCATTGATCTACAATTGAAAAAAATAGAAAAATAGCATCCATGTGTGCTTCTACCTCTAATGTTCGCTTGAAAGTATTTATATAAAAATCCCCCGTCCGCTGGGTGGTGGGGTCGGCACCATGGGGGCAAAAATAGATGGCAGCATTTTTTTATTGCTCTTTTTTTTAAATGAATTCTAGCTGCGTAGCGAGAGTTCCCCTGGCTGCCATATATCAGCAGATCGCACTGTGTGTGTGTGTATGTGTGTGTGTGTGTGAGCGGGCCCGTCTCCAGCTGGCCGAAAACAAACCCACTGCTACTGCACATTTTCCCTTGGATTCCTGGAATAACAAAGCCGGGAGAGAAGGGGAGGTGTGGAAGGGAGCTGCGCGGCTATTTTTGGGAGCTTTGCGCCGCCTTGGAAAAACCCAAAGCGCAACAGAAAGAGGTAGAGGCGCCTGTTTCGCTCCGAGGCGTACGCTGTGCCGCTAGCGCGCACGAACGAGTGAAGTGGCTTCACACGCAGCTCTTCCCGCAGTGCCGCTTAATGGAAGAGAGTGCAAATAGGAGAGCGCATTCAGAGAGCGACGTGAGAGCAGCGCCGCGAAAGCATGTCTCGGCGTGACTCCGACAGGGAGAGGGAGGGTGGGAGAGATTTTTGATGGGATATCATGGGAGCGGAATCCATTGCTAGCTCTCAGAGAGTGTGTGTGTGATTCCATAATTCACACTTTGTCTCTCATTTCTAATCGATATCTTTCTGTCTGACTAACAGAGCCTGCCGATGACTCGTCTGGTTATGACATCCTAGCCAACCCGCCTGGACCCGGCGAAGACGAGGATGAACAGAGAGAAGTTTTCGAGTTCGAATTTTCCGACCGGCCGCTGCTGCCGTGCTACAACATCCAGGTGTCTCTCTCGCAGGGGTAAGAATCTAAATCTTTAGTCTTGAAAGACATTTGTCTGTAACTACTTTTGTTTAGAACGAAACCAGTTATTTTATCGGTAGAGATGGTGGGAATGTAAACATCGTTTTCAGGTAAAAGCTGTTGAGAATCGGTCCAAATTGGCCAAGGTACTAGTCTGAAATATTGTAAATGCGGAATTTAGAAGAAATTTTGTTTCGAAGCAAGATGCTCATAGTAATTTGTTGACGTTTGATAGCTATCCTTATCATGTTGCTTACAAGCAGGATATTCACATTCATGTGTCACTTAAAGTAATTATTATTAGAGTTCTTTATTAGATTTCTAAATCTTTGCTAAATATTTTTTGATCCTAGTGGAATTTTCGTAATTGAAAATTCTAAAAATTAAAGTGCCGAATGTTCCCAGGACGTGCTAATTGTTCACCAGTAAGTTTAGTCATTATTGGATTATTGTTGATTGTACAAAGGCACTTTACTCTGATCTGAAAAATTTCGTAAATAGAAATTAACTTCAAGAAAGGTGTTGGTAATTATTATCAAAAGTTTGGTCGTCATTGTAATATCAAAGATGTTTTGTTTGTACGTCAACTTATTGTCACAATTGCCGAATGTAGCCATAGAGCTTCCATTTACAAGTATGACATTGATCATCATTAGTCGAAATTTTGATCATTTTAAGAGAATTGCACATTACAAAGTATTGCATAGTTCAAAGTATTGTGCAGAATTCTTGTAATAAAGAAATTCTGATGTACAGTTGCCAATTGTTGGCTGCCAGGACATTGATAGTTGTATGCGATGTTTCTAGATGATCGTTGAATGAGCAAATCCATTTTAACTGATTCTTAGAACTCATCAGTAGAGATTAAAGGGACAGTTCAGCCAAAAATTAAAATTCTGTCATTAATTACTCCACCCTCTTGTCATTCCAAACACATAAGACCTTAATTCATTTTCGGAACACACATTAGGATATTTTTTATAAATCCAAGAGCTTTCTGACCCTGGATAGACAGAACTACCTTGTTCAAGGCCCAGAAAGGTAGTAAGGACATCGTTAAAATAGTCCATGTGACATCAGTGGTTCAACCTTAATTTTATGAAGCTACGAGAATACTTTCTGTCCGCAAAGAAAACAAAAATAACGACTTCATTCAATAATTTCTTCTCTTCCGGGTCAGTCCCCGCTGCCATTCAGGAGAGTACCATGTGCATCCCTCTTCTTGTAAACAAGGCGCAGCGCATCTGGGTTCTATGTCAGAATGCTGGCTCCTGCGTCAGCAGCACCAGACACAAGCATTGTACTCTCGTGAACACGCAGCGGAGAATGAGACGGAAGAGAAGAATTGTTGGATAAAGTCATTATCTTTGTTTTCTTTGTGCACAAAAAGTATTCTCATAGCTTCATAAAATTAAGGTTGAACCTCTGATGTTTTAATGATGACCTGACTTCCTTTCTGGGCCTCGAACGTGCTGTCTATGCAGGATCAGAAAGCTCTCGGATTTCATCAAAAATATCTTAATTTGTGTTATGATGATGAACGAAAGTCTTACAGGTTTGGAACGACATGAGGGCAAGTAATTAATGACAGAATTTTCATTTTTGGCTTAACTATCCCCTTAAGTCAAGTCAAAATTTGATCGTGACTAGACGAATTGTTGGTTTATATAATAGCTGAACTGACGTGAGTTAGCTTTGACCTAGAAGACAGGTGTTTCCCTTAAGAACCGCACGACTGCGGAGCTTGTCGACTGACACACAGGCACGACGTTAGTTTAGCGTTAGCAAAGACGTGAGGCCCATTGCACTTAAACAGAGCGAGGACAGCGAAAGCGTGCGCAAGAGAGACAGTCTAGTGACACGCTGCTAAACAGACACAGCTAATTACCTCCCACACAGGCTTTCGCTCTGCCGTTACCGCGCTCCGCTCTCTCGCCACCCCTCCCTCGCTCGCCCGCTCGCTGTCTCACTCCCAGGCTCAGCTGCCGCGCTCACTGTTGTGTATAATCTTCAGTCTGCGCTTGTCTCTGGCCTTCCCCTCCCCCGTTCTCATTCGCCCTCATTCGCTCGCTCTCCCTCTCGCTCTCTTTCGCTCGGCGCGGCTGGCTGATGCAGTATTAATGGCTTTCTGCTCTCCTCACATTTCCTCCCCCCTCTCACTCGCCCTCTCTCCTTCGCTCTCTCTCTCTTTTTCCCTCTCCCACTCCATTCAGCGTTCCGCGCTCCGCAAGAGCCACAGACCGCCTCAAGTGCCATCGATTGAGCGCTGCCTGTTACTGCTTTCCCCGCTGTGTATGTGTGTGCGCGCGTCTGACAGGCTCAGTCTACGGTCTTTGTGTGTGTGTAGCCTATTGTGTTCCTGGGCGAGTGAAGGCCTTGAGAATCTTTGTGTAATTTTGTCTAATTATCTGAATGCACGTCTGTTCTGGGGCAAGATTTTGACCCGGTGTATGTGCATGTACATTTTTACTTTGGTGTTTCTAACTTTGTGCAAATGTTCTGGCACATTTAGCCTTGGTGCTCACGTGGACGCTGCAAATTCGCACCAACTTTGCGCATCTTATTTTTATTATGCTACGAATAAAATTAAGCCTAAAATAACCTTTTTTTTTTTTTTTTACTGCACAGTGACGCAAACTAGCATGAAAACCTGGCTCTCTTTTTCAGCCAATTAATCTCTTTCTCTCATTCTTTTTCTCAGACCTAGAAACTGGTTGCTGCTCTCAGACGTTCTCAAGCGCCTGAAGATGTCTGCTAGAGCATTCCGTGCCACGTTCACGCACATCGAAGTAGTGACTATAGCCGAGGCGGAATTCTACAAGCAGGCATCTCTGAGTCAGCTGTTCTCTTGTCCGGAGGAGCTCGAGGGATTCATGCCCGACAGCAAGGAACTCTTGGATCTGGTGGAAATCAGCGCCGAGCTGGTGGCGCTGCTGGGGTCGTCGCTCGAATGCTTGGACGACCGCTGGGAGCCAGTATCCAGACCTCGCTCATGAGCTACTGCACATGCACGCACACGCATACTGACTCTCGGACAGACCCTTAGAGACCTGTGGAGAACTAGAAGCAAAGGTAAAGGATATTTTGAGGCAGTTCTTGACATTTCAAGGAACTTCTGGACTGGTAGCCAAAGGCAAAATTGGGTCCCAATGCAGCTGATCTTTCTGTTTGGCTTCGAGAAGGTTTCGGGACATCTCTTGCGCTCTTCTCGCATACTAATTCTCTTGGTGACGATGCAAACCTGTACATAGTGTACATTCTGCAGATATAGGAAGAGAACGGAACTGAGATTTGGACCACTATCTTTGGCTAACGCTGAGATATGAAGCCATGCTCACAACGAAGAACTCTTTCATTTAAAAGAGATGTTTTATAAATAGGAATATAAGTATATATACAGTCACTGTATTTTATTTGTGTGTATTATAAATAGATATAAATATATATATAAATATAAATAAATAAATAAATAAATATATATATATATATATATATATATGTATGTATGTATGTATGTATATGTATATATATATATATAAATATATATATATATATATATGCGCTGCCTTTTTTGTCTTGTTTAGTCAGGTCTTTATTTTATAATTGGAGTTACGATGTTGTAAATACATAATCGGGTTGAAATGGGGTTTTAATCGTGATGTCAATGTTAGAGGATTTACAGAGGCTGGAAGCCCCTTCGGTTCGTCAAGAGTTAATTAGCGCACTTCGTCAGCGATTTTCCTCGCCTGGAGTAGACGTTTTTATGGTGTCGACCAGTAACCAGTGTGGGATTTTTCGGTCTCCCGTGTTAAACTAATCTACAAAGCTGTTTCGTACCCTGTACGCAAGCTGTTGCTTTGACTAAGTCACTTATTTATGAGTAGAAATTAAGATATTTTAATGTGGCTTTTCTTTGTAAAATATTAAAGTAATTGTAAAATACTAATCTGATGCTTTGTTAGGCAAAGACATGCTTGAACTTGTAAATAATGGGTTGACTATTTCAGTAACTTGTTTCTGATGTGTGTTATTATTGTTTTTTGGAGACGTGTTCGGACTTTGTAATTACATACGCTATCATTTGTATTTATATTTTACCAAAAAAAGTTCCTTTAAATAAATGGCAATAAAAGATTGTGTACATCTTGTGGTCTTCTTATATTAGTCAAATTTACAACAAAACTGACCATATTTACTCACTAGTCTTATGTTTGTTATATCAAAAACATGGATAAATCTTTAGTTAAAAATTTGTTTCACTCTGAAATATGTTACAATAAAATGGATGGGAATACAATTTCATGTTGTTAGACCGAACTGAGCATGAGATTATAGGGCTGCTCTGATTAATTCATGCACAAACAGATTATTAAACCTCCATGTTTATTACCATAATCGGAGATTACGGTCTAAATTCCATAGCAACATTTCTTCCATCAGATCAGCCCTATACAACAGAAGAGAGAGACAGCCACATCCCGTGCTGCTGGACAAAACAGGAAATGAAGAGTTCACCGGAAATTAGAGGCCTTAGGCAGGAGTGAGGAAGGCTTTTGCTGGTCTGATAGCAATACGGACAGTATAGGCTTGGTTTACGTTCTTTAACTTTAATGTAATTGTTACACTCCTTTCTACTAAGCCCTATAAACTTGAATCCCTTGCTTGTTTGTAAAGGAATGGTTCACCCAAAAGCAGAGAGGCACAATTTTACAGTGTTGCCAGTTTAGCAATTTTGTAGATAGATTTAGCGACTTCCCCATCCCTCTTGAGGCTTTTTTCAAAAGTTTAAACAAACCTTAAGACAAACCTTACCTAAGTTCTCATCTTGCCCACTGATCTATATTCATCTTTATATAGATAAGCGAATTTGCCATTATGATGTCATCTAGTGACATTTAGTTACCAGTTTTAGCTACTTTCAATTGAAAGCAGTTGGCAACACTGGAAAATGTGTACTAAAATGCTCCGTACTAAACTAACTGATCAAAACGGACATTCAAATTATGCCATTTGTTTCCATCCTAGGGAGAAAGCCGAAAAAGGACGGTTACACAAAATTTCCTTTCTTCTGCATATTTAACCAATCACTATCAAAGATTACCAAATCAAGCCAATTAGCTTTCAGTATCCTAATATGTCATCAAACTTGAGGTTTTCATAATCTGAAAACCACGCCCACCGAGGGGGAAAACAATCCAACGCTCTCCATTGACTTTGTATTGCGGGAAGCTGCCTCCTTGTCATTTCTGACTTATAACAAAAAAATAGAACAATGCCTAAAAGCTGCTATGTGACAAGGTGTACAGCAAACGAGCTAAAAACCCCAGAACTACGTTTTTATAAGCTGTCGGCCCAAAAAACGAGCGTTTAAGGACACAAAAGTAGAGCGCAACGTATTACTCTGAGAACTGCGCCTACTAGAGGGAAACGTAATTGACGACAGGAAACATTCATTAGTTTTAACCGTCAAAGGATTATTTCACCACCCTATGTGAACCTGAGAGGAGGAGATATATTGAGAAACTAAATTTTATTGGTCTATGTCAGTGCCCCTTTTCCTTACCTTCCTTTTGTTTGAGAAATGATCCAACTGAATGGCCCAATGTGAAATACCCTGACATTTACGACTATTTGTGTCCTTAAACGATCGTTTTTTGGGGTCGATAGCTTATAAAAACGTTCTGTGGGTTTTTTTTTTAGCTGGTTTGCTGTAGAAACACGCCCGGTGTGGGCGTGGCCTAAATGCGGTCTGGTGAAGAAAGAAGTGTCGACGATGTGGATAATATCCAAATTAAGCTTCTCATCTATGCTGAGGTGAGTAGATATTTGGTGAAATGGGGCTCTCCTCTCCATTCATATAAAAATGTTTATAAGCCTAATTGTCATGGTAGTACACGATGCCGCGAAATTTGTTCTGTTGGTTTGACTGTCGTGACTTGAGAGACTTTAGGCGGCATTGTTTATCAAGATGTCAAGAGATAGGCCTATCATCTGCTGATATGATGATAGCGAATATATAAAAATAGCCGAGATTGGTTTGGTAAGTAATTAATTTACATCAGACACCTTGAAAGCTTAGGCCAAACGTGAAAATACTGTTATTACGGTACCTTCATGTAGCCTAGGTATCCAAACCTTTATGCTGTTTTTTCTGTGGGCCACACACTATGTTCGTCAATAGCCTACTCTTGTACTAATATGGTTTTTAATTTGGTTTATGGTCTTTTTTGGATCTTGACAGCCATTATGACTGACTGTCACTGTAGCCATATAGAAAAAGCGCGCGTAAGGCTGATTAAAAAAGAAAAGCAAAAAAATCCACAAGTACATAAGAGCAAGTAAACAATGACAATTTTAATGTCTGGGTGAATTATTTTTGTATTTGAGGCACAGTAATGGACTGTTGGTGGTTTATTTTCAGATGGGATCGTTCAACTGAACTGAAGAGGTGTAGTGTAGGTCTTAATTACTCTAGTTAATCACACACAAAGGACTTTATTTTACTGTCCGTGTTTCTGAGTGGTCACGATTAGTTTTTTTTAAAACACAGTTAGCGATTAAAAACATGGGCAGCTTGTTTATACTGGACCTGTTCATTTGTTGTGGTTAAGAGCTGGAAATCAGTGTAGGCTAATAAATAATAATAAATAATAACGCAATAAACCACGTAATGCAATGTGCAGTGATTTTACCACAATTGGCAGTGACTTGACAAACAGCTTTATAAAAATGTTAAACAGCTAACTGAATAAAGTTTTATAAATGTAGTAATATTTACGTATTAACATCCGAATAATAAAACGTAATAAAAATATGAAAGGAAATATATATTAAGATCATCACAAAAGAGAAAGGCGCTTAAATGGATTTTAATTGACTCTTATGAGAATTGATAAACGTTGTGCTTGTAAATAAATATGGAAATTAACATGTCACTGACTTATTGGCCATTTCTAGCTCTCTGATGTGTCAAATGTAGCTCAAATGTTGCGTGTAGCTTAATTGAGGACTGCGGACAGAGCCACATACGGCCGAGCGCTGTGGAAGCTGGACTGCAGGGAAGAAATGTGGCCATCTAATTAAAAAACAATTAAATTACATTAGGCTTGGTAATTACACCCTCCCCCTTCCACGGGTTCCGTGTTACGACGGTTAATCCGCTCTTTATCTATTAGTCAGAGCTGTGACATTGACCGGACTCGACTATCAGAGCGCGCAGAGAGAGACAGATGCGTCCGCCACACCTTGTCAACACTGACGCGAGACGCTATTTGCCCTGTTCTGACATGAAATGATTTTATACACAAATTATATATTCTGAAAGAGAAAACCGTAGACAGTAAACCGTTGACAGTTTATGCTAATTCCGGTTACAGCGCCTATTGTGGAAACGCTGGGAATATATCGTGTTGCTGCGTTCTGAAGCAACAATTGCGTGAAATCCAGTAGTAAAATTGGGCTTCTTTTCTCATAAAACATAAGCAAAATTAATTTCTAATTCAATAGGACAATTTATATAAGATTTTTTTTTTTACTTTGCTGACATTTGCTTGCTATGATGACCCATTGGTGGAATTTTTGCACAGCATCATGGGTAATGTAGTTCATATTATTTAAAGTTTAAATAATATGAACAAATGGATTCAGGAAAATCACTGAGTAACAACCTCGGAGCTCACATCAGGTCTGTCTTTAATTGTTTATCGTTAAAAATCATTCAAGTTATCTTTAAAAACCAACTTCCCTATAGAGAGAATTGAATGAAGTTTAGGCCTACTTCCAGACTTAATTTTGTTGCATTGTCTGCACTTGTTGTCACCAAACACTGCAAATGCTCAATAAAACTGAAAGAATTTACATTGCTCATGCGACCAAAATCACGTTTGTATAACTTTGTGTCCATGAACTACATCCATGTCGCTGATCCCTGGCCTTTACCAATATTTTGTCTCCTCTCCCATGGCTTCATAGAAAAGCCTAGCCTATATCATGATTCATGACTACTCCAGAATCTCAACAAAAGTCATCTGAGTAGCTACTTTCACCTATTATTTATAGGCTACATAAAACTCATTAATGTTCATTTTTGCATACTATACTTTTGAAAAGTAGGCATATTCAGTGCAATGTAAACGGTGTCACCAGAGCGCTGGGTAGGGTGTGTTATATTCAGGGGCAGACTGGGCATCCACTTTATTGCAGCTGTCGGAAGGTTTTGTGTGTGTGTGTTCCAAGGGTCAATGCTGTGCCCATCTCTGAGAGGGGTTTGGCGTGGACACGCACATTTCTGGTTTGAGGGCAGGCAGGAAAAACGCTCTCTGGCGGATTAGGTAACCTCTACACTAATTAATTCTGCGAAGGGCCTTTCAGAGCGCCGCATGCAGCTCTCAGAGAGAGAGAGAGAGAGAGAGAGAGTGAGTGAGTGTGTGTGAGCGAGGGAGGCAGGCTGAAAGGATTGCATTATTCTGCGCTGCGAAAGGAAATCAGAGAGCGCCGGTCTCTCGGGGCCTCGGCGGCGCGCTCTAATAGCTCAGCGCGATCTCTGCTAGGATATTGCTGCCCCCGAGTGTGTGTGCGTGCCGGCAAGTGGGGGCTGGTGAGCGTGTATGCCGATATTTTTAGGGAATACACAAAGGATACGCATATGAGGATA
>JAFVLL020042911.1:22500-45614 GCA_021397915.2 Tor tambroides
AAGGCCTCTTCAAGGGAGGAGTGCTGTTACTTTTTTAAGTGTTCACTTTCACTTGGTGGATAAAAAAAATGAATAAAGAAGTTTCATGGACACTGAAGAAAAGGCCTGAGGCATATCTAGAGACTAGAATATCACAGAAACTTGGAGTGATTTATTTAAAGAAAATGATATTTATCAAATATATATTATCAGTACATAAGTTTGTTATGATATCTACATTTTAGAGACCAGAGAAATGTCAGAGACCACAGCAGAATACTAGAGTAACTCATATTAGTAAAAAAAAAAAAATTAAAAAAGCCTCCAAAAGTATAAATACAATAGAGAAAAGATATAAATGAAACAAACAGTGCTTTAAGATTTTTATGCAAGTCTAAATTATTCAGTTAACAGCCCACAACAGAAATTGGATAATCGAATGTGAAATAAAATAGCATAGTATACACTATAAGAGTTAAGCTTCCTTTGTTTCTTATTAAAGCTACAAAAGTTCTTCAGTCATAAGTGATTTGTGACCCTGGACCACAAAACCAAAAAATAAGTGTCAATTTTTCAAAATTTAGATTTATATATCATCTGAAAGCTGAATAAATAAGCTTTCCGTTGATGTATGGTTCGTTAAGATAGGACAATATTTGGCTGAGATACAACTATTTGAAAATCTGGAATCTGAGGGTGCAAAAAATTCAAAATATTGAGAAAATCGCCTTTAAAGTTGTCCAAATGAAGTTCTTAGCAATGCATATTACAAATCAAAAATTAAGTTTTGACATATTTACTGTAGGAAATTTACAAAATATCTTCATGGAACACGATCTTTACTTAATATCCTAATGATTTTTGGCATAAAAAAAATCAATAATTTTGACCCATTCAATGTATTTTTGGCTATTGCTACAAATATACCCCAGCGACTTAAGACTGATTTTCTGGTCCAGGGTCACATTCTGTCTTTTTTTTTTTTTTTATTATTAATATTAAGCACACAGTCAGCAGGAAGAATATAGTCCGCTATCACCTTAAGAGCCACACAGATCCAGTCTACTGTTACACTCATATTTTCATTCTTAACTGTTTGTTTACTTAACCGAAGAGGGTTTATGTGAAAAATCACTAAGCACTGCATTTTGACAAATTTTTGTGTGTATTTGACCGTTTAGGTGCGCACCTTGAGCTAAAAGATAACTTTACATGTCTGTTCTGTTCCGTCTTTGAGCGCATGCACATAAATCCTCCTGGGGAACAGCGCAAGTTTCTTTCGCGCTTTTAAAAACATTAATAAATCTAATCAGTTTGAATAAATCCAGCATGTCCCATTTTTCAAAAGTCATGTTAGATGATTTTACTGATTTGCATGTGAAATTGGGCTTTTAACGTCCGCGTGAACCGGAAGTTGCTGCCGACTTTATTTCAGTGTAGTGACATATTTCCAACTGAAACAGAATATTGAAAAAAGGGCAGGCAGGGTTTTATTTTAGCACTCCTCCTCTCTGCCTCTCACTCATAGCAAACTAACGGTTGGAGGGGCGTGTTTACGCATATTCTCCCCAAGCCGTCAAACTGATGTCATCAGAGAAGGAATGCCATTTTAGAGCGGAAGTAAATGTTCAGACTTTGATTAAAGATTACCACGACAAACAATTTTGTTTCAGTGGATTAACTTGCATGGATTAACTGTTCACCTCAAGACTAGCAATGTGCGCTAACAAAATAAAGTCAATTTTGATTTCATGAGGACTTTGAGGAGGAGACAAAGCGGACCACTGGAAAGGGGGTGCAATGGGGCGGAATAATTGTTTTATCTCGATTATTGTATTTTCATAATGTTGGAGGCTGAATTCGAAACTGTATTTTGATTAATTGAACAGCTCTACTAGAAACCACTGAGAACACCCTCACCTAACAACATCCTAAAAACGACCCAAAATACCCTAGGAACCACATAGCAACACCCTTAAAACCACCCAGAACCACCCTAACAATAAGGTGACTAGACGTGCCACTTCCCAAGGACATGCTCTGCCCAGGATTTCTAAATTGCTTAAAATAACCAGGTTTTTGCGGTTTCGGCAGAACATCCTAACAGCCACCTAGTAAGTCCCCAGAAACTCAACTACTAGGCTAACTCTCTAGAAACACCACTCAAATTGTCTTCATTAAAGGTTTCAGAACAAAATGGTTTTACTGCTTTATGTCATTGGAAAACCTCTTCAGAGTTTTCTCAAAGAACGTTGTATTTTCTGCGTTTTTGAAAACCATTTTGAATCTGGTGCTTTAAAAAGCCCATATCTGAACAACCTGTAATGTGACATCAAGAACTTTTTCTTATACATAAACGTTCAAGTGCTGCAGAGGACCATTTAAGAACCTTTATTTTTAAGAGCACTGGACCTGTTTATCATGCTTAATAGTCACTGCAGAGCTTGTAAACATTCTGAACACTATCATGTCCGTAACCCTAATCCCAGCTCTATCCCAACAGCCTCAGGGCTGCTATCCACAAGAAAAGATGAATAAAAACTCTCTTTGTTTAAATGCTGAACGCAGGCTGACACTTTGACCTGTCAGGGCCTCCGGGTTTCAGAAAGCTCCATCATGTTTGGCTCTCCACGGGGTGTTTCACTTACTCTAAGAAGGAATTTGAAACCTGAATGACGTTTGAAATAACACTTTTTCTTACATTTTAAACTCTTTTTTTTTTTTAACGCTCAGATCCTTTGTTCTGTACTCTTTATCTGCACAATCAGGCTTAGACGGCCATTTCTGGAGAGATGTTTCCTCTACCTCCAGTGCTTTTCCAGAGGTTTATGTAGGATTATAGGCGGACCTGATGCATTATCATTTGAAGCCTCAAAAACACTGAACCTGGGGCATTTGTGGGGCATCCAGATCTTTAAAACACGTGGCCGATGTTAAAGGTCCAGCTGTTAGAAAGATTCCCTCAAATCATAAACCATTTTTCTGCTTTCCTGCGCTTCTCTTTCTCTCTCTCTCTCTCTGCAATCCCAGGAGACTATTTTTCTTGGTCTTGCCCGAGTAGCGCAGCCTGACCGGGGCCCCCTACGCACACACATTCATCACTCCAACCCTACCCCAGCGTGCAAATACGCCATTCTGTGGCTGCAGAGTCAACAGCACAAGGGTTCTCCCTGCTGTGTGTATGCCTTGATGTGCAGTTGGGGTTTTTGACGAAGGATGGTTACCAAGCAAGTAACCAGTTGTGTATTCAAACCATGCATTGCGAGTTACAACTGTGCAGATGTGCAGCAAATGTCAAATATTAAAAAAAAGGATTTGATTTTATTTGATAGATCAAATATCGGTAGTGCGTTCAAATGTTTGGTTAATTAAAACTATTTTTGCATGACAAGGTGCAAATACGTTGTGAATATAGGCTGCATGTCATGCCTTACTAGTTGTCATTAAAACGTTATTTATTTTGTGCGAAAAGTTTTAGGCTTGTGACACACCCTATGCACCCACCCACAAAGAACAATTTGCTGATGTTCCCACTGAGTTAAAAAAATGTTATTTCTGAACGTTCTTTGAATGTTCAAAATGTCTAGTTTTTAAAATGTTTTAGAAATGCTTTTTCTTGGTTATGCAAATGTTAAGTGAACATTTCATTGTATCATTTAGCAAAAATGTTACTTTTAAATGTTCTCTAATCATTCTGAAACAAGTAGTAACTATTTAAAAAGTTAGACGAACATCCCAACTAAAATGTTTCAGAAAAAAAATGTTCCATGAATAATGTATAAATAATGTTTTTGTTCTTATGTTTTTGGAACATTATTAAAGACGAGAGAACTTTGAATGAACATTCTACAGTATTAATGTTCCTGAAAGAACGTTTGTTCATAACTTTGAGAGAACCTTGCCAGAACGTTAACCAAAGTTGTGAGAATGAACCCTGTTAGCTCAGCAAGCAAATAAACATAGATGCTTCTAGCTACACAAGCTTGAAAGTGTGCATTGCGTATTTAGTATTTCTATGAAGGCAACTCTAGCAGTTATTACAGTAAATGTCATAATTTACAGTAAGTTTTCTCTTTCATGTCAACTACTGTCTTAGCATTTGATGAGAATCTTACAAAGCAACTGTGGCTACATCCAAAATCGTAGGTACTTTTCTGAATAAGTAATTACATCGCGACCACTAAAAATTATGTCCTGAATGTGTTTAGTATGAATGCAATCCAGATGTTCTATACGTTCGCTATGTTGTCATTATCACGTGACCTACCAGCATCAGTTGCGTCGCTTCACGGCCATTCAAAAATCGCCTCCCGTGGCCTGCATGGGGGGATACTAAAGTTTCCATTGGTTGCGCACTTTAGTATCCTGTCGGAAATAGCAGGTCATCTGGGTAGATTTTGCCTACTGTTTTATGAATACTGTGAATTCGGGCATACTAATCTTTTCATATAATTTATTATATAGTGGGAAAGTATGCAAATTCGGATGCAGCCTATATGTTTTATGCAACTTACCTGAAGAGCGCAGACAATCAAACGACTCTATCGCCCCCTTGAGTACTGGGGTATGTTACCGCAAATGTTCAAAAGTATTAAGAATGTTTTAAATTTAACTTGCATAAAGTATGTTCATGACTTATAAAATAAGGGCACACAGAATGCATTCTTGCATTTTTAAAAAAGTGTTTTGTGCAGTGAAATGCTAAAAACATGTTTTTTGCAAACTGGCCCTAAGGGCTGCAAAAACACAGTCCAAACTTGTTTTTGCGCTCTACAATATATTTTGTGGCCAAAATCGCATACTGTTAGAGTTTCACACAGCTGAAATGCAGAATTAGCCAATCAGATGCCAGGACTGGAACTGTGTATTTTAAAATGCTCAATATTTGTTGTATTCAAATTTCCCGACACTTTGATTCATAAATTTTAATATTTGAATTAATATCAAGTACTGATGAGTTCAGATTGATAAAATGGTAGTTAATGGCGTGTCATTATAAACTGTCACCACAATATTTCACAGGGATGCCAGTGTTGTGTATCCAGCGACACCTGGTTCATAACAGAGGCCCATTAATTGTTAATTGCCTTGACACTGTGTGCACAAAACTGGTACCAGAGCTTTTCCCAACTGTTTCAAAATCCCTAACGCCTCTCGCCCACAGCATGTTTGCGTTACAGGCTACTTGAGCGGCAAGAGCAAAGAGAAGAAGAAAAGCGCTCAGGGGGATGAAGAGGAGGAGGAGGAGGAGGAAGAGAAGGAGGGGCGGACCGTGTGCTTGGCAGTAAATTCGAGCACTGACATGAATTTTGCGAGGGGCCGGTCCCTCCGGAAACTCCCCTGTGACGGCATTAGAGGCCTCTCTGTGTTATTGCATGCACACACGTGCATACATAGCCTGCGCCTCTAAAAATCTGCGCTTTTCTCGGCCAGCCCCTATAAACCATATGAGTACTTGACTGGAGCTGAGAAACCTTTGTCCTATTGAGTGTGCTTCTGACCTAGCTACACTTCCAGTGACAAAAACTTGCTGGAGTTTTGCAAGAAATATTATAAATATCACAAAGTATTTTAAAAAAATTGATTTTATGGTTTATCTATCCACAATGATCATTACAATAATATAATAAAAACTGATTTTAATTCTATGCTAATGCATAATTAGCTTTTATAACTTAGGACTAACAACAGAAGACCTTTTACGAATACACACACACACACACACACACACACACAAGGAAATGCATATTTTTTTATTCAGCAATGCTATAAATTGTTCAAAAGTGATGGTAAAGTCTTGTATAATGTTACAAAAGATTTATATTTCAAATAAATACTGTTCCTTTGAACTTTATATTCATCAAAGAATCCTGAAAAAGTGCAGTTTCCACAAAGATATTAAGCAGCAACTGTTTTGAACATTGACAATAATAAGAAGAAATAGTTCATGAGCATCAAATAAGCTTATTAGATTGATTTCTGTAGGATCATGTCACACTGAAGACTGGAGTAACCTAATGATGCTGAAAATTCAGCTTTGCATCACAGGAACAATTTAGCCTACATTTTAAGTTATATTAAAACCAAAACAGTTATTTTAAATGGTAATAATATCTCACTATATTACTGTTTTTAATTTATTTTTGATCAAATAAATACAGCCTATGTGAGCAGAAGCTTATTTCAAAAACATTAAAAAATCTTAGTGACCTCAAACATTTGATGGTAGTGTAGCCTATATTCTGTAATAAAAATGTCTAAAAACCATGGTTTTTACCATGGTACTATTTACGTATAATGTTGCTACTATAGTTTTTTATTTTTGGGCCTTTGAGTGCCATATAAATACCATGACACTGTTTGTAATGGAAGCCATGGTCATAATTTAAAAACATTATACTTACATGTTCGAATCAGGGTAGCGCAAACTATCATAGTTTAAAAAAACAAAGCGTTCTAGAAAGGGCTCTGGTTTGATTCTAGAGCGCGCACGTGAGCTGATTGCAGATTGTTGCTCTGGCTGCTGTCGGGTTTAACGAGCGCAGCGTGTCGTTAAAGCGCCGGTTTACGAGGCTCCTTTATCGTCCCACTCACACGCATATACGCGAGCGGCACACAGACTGCAGAACCCCTAAAGACTCAGATTTAATGCTTCCTGCCCGAGCTGATCTCACTCCCACCGCCAGCTGCTGCTTTCAATTTCCCCCTCACGCTCTCTCTCTCGCGCGCTATCTCTCTTTTCTTTCTTCAGCGCTTTAACTCGCCGCTGCCTTTGGCGACCAAATGTTTTCAAACCTGAGATGAGAATACCACACACACACACACACACACACACACACACATAAACTCATACTTGTGTATACTTGAGACTCATCGAGCATTACAAAAGTGCTAATGTCCAAACGTATGAAAAAGGTGTTTAATTGAAGTTAACACTACTGTGGTACTTTTTACATGATAGGCCTACATAGAATTATATTTCTGAATGATATTATATTCATACCATGCTATGTTATTTATTCTAAGTTACTCAAAAAGATGGAAAATCATAGTAGACTATTAGCAAGCTACATCCCTGGAAATGTGCCATGGCGTTTCCAAAGTACCTTGGTTTTACATTAATTTTTAAGGGATATGAAAGTAGGCTACCACTGTATAAATCAAATTACCAAGATTTGTTTTTTTTTTTCCATGTGTGTTCCAGTCTTGAAAATGTAGGCCTATTTTATCATATTAAAATTACCTGATATTTTATTTATAAAATATATTAATAAATATAAAAGTTTATTAATGTTAATATTATATATATATATATATATATATATATATATATATATATATACACACACAGTGGGGAAAAATATTTGATCCCCTGCTGATCCCCCTCAGTCTATAATTTTAATGGAAGGTTTATTTGAACAGTGAGAGACAGAATAACAACAAAAAAATCCAGAAAAACACATTTCAAAAAAGTTATAAATTGATTTGCATTTTAATGAGTGAAATAAGTATTTGATCACCTATCAGTCAGCAAGATTTCAAACTCCAAACTCTCCACCATCGCCAAGATAAAAAGGTTGTCCAAGGACGTCAGGGACAAGACTGTAGACCTACACAAGGCTGGAATGGGCTACAAGACCATCGCCAAGCAGCTTGGTGAGAAGGTGACAACAGTTGGTGTGATTATTCGCAAATGGAAGAAACACAAAATAACTGTCAATCTCCCTCGGTCTGGGGCTCCATGCAAGATCTCACCTCGTGGAGTTTCAATGATAATGAGAACGGTGAGGAATCAGCCCAGAACTACACGGGAGGATCTTGTCAATGATCTCAAGGCGGTTGGATTATAGTCTCCAAGAAAACAATTGGTAACACACTACGCCATGAAGGACTGAAATGCTGCAGCGCCCACGAGGTCCCCCTGCTCAAGAAAGCACATGTACAGGCCCGTCTGAAGTTTGCCAGCGAACATCTGAATGATTCAGAGGAGAACTGGGTGAAAGTGTTGTGGTCAGATGAGACCAAAATCGAGCTCTTTGGCATCAACTCAACTTGCCGTGTTTGGAGGAGGAGGAATGCTGCCTATAACCCCAAGAACACCATCCCCACCGTCAAACATGGAGGTGGAAACATTATGCTTTGGGTGTGTTTTTCTGCTAAGGGGACAGGACAACTGCACCGCATCAAAAGTACAATGGATGGGGCCATGTACCGTCAGGGCTAGGGCATTGAAGCCAGCCAGGGCATTGAAAATGGGTCGTGGATGGATATTCCAGCACGACATTAACCCAAAACACACGGCCAAGGCAACAAAGGAGTGGCTCAAGAAGAAGCACATTAAGGTCCTGGAGTGGCCTAGCCAGTCTCCAGACCTTAATCCTATAGAAAATTTGTGGAGGGATCTGAAGGTTTGATTTGCCAAACATCAGCCTTGAAACCTTAATGACTTGGAAAGCATCTGCAAAGAGGAGTGGGACAAAATCCCTCCTGAGATGTGTGCAAACCTGGTGGCCAACTACAAGAAATGTCTGACCTCTGCGATTGCCAACAAGCGTTTTGCCACCAAGTTCTAAGTCATGATTTGTGAAGGGGTCAAATACTTATTTGACTCATTAAAATCAATTTATAACTTTTTTGAAATGCGTTTTTCTGGATTTTTTCTGGATTTATTCTGTCTATCTGTTACGACCAGCTTGTTTTAAAGCCGCAAAAAGAGGGATCAAACAACAGAAGATTTCAATGCAAATTATTTTATTGAATTAAACTAATAAGGCAACAATCAGTAATAATGATAAATATAAGTCTAGGGTTCATAAAGAAATCAAAGAAATAAATATGACAACAAAACTTTAACTACATGATATAAGAAATGCAAAAGAAAAACAAATGTTAGAGAACCAACAAGGTCTTACATGTTGAATCAGAGCCACTCCTGAGAAAGCATCCCACAGAGTGCCTATCTCAGTTAACAGATAACACACTTATATATGCTACTAATTAACAATTAACATAAGAAAGACCAATTAGGAACTGCCACACTTTGCCCAATAGGATCCGGAGAAGGGTTGTCACACTCTCACTGTTCAAATAAACCTACCATTAAAATTATAGACTGATCATTTCTTTGTCAGTGGGCAAACGTACAAAATATTTTTTTCTCCACTGTATATATATATATATATATATATATATATATATATATATAATATTATATTTGAAGTGGATATAAACCTTTCATCAAAAATCGAAAAACAAAATGTGTTCTTGTTTCAGGACAACTTTGATTGATCCACTTCAAATGTTGACTACTATATCTATCTATCTATCTATCTATATATATATATATATATATATATATATTAGGGCTGTCAGTTTAACGCCTTAATTAGTTATGAAAAATAACGCGATTAAAATATTTTAACACAGTTAACGCACTGGCCCCACCCCCAGACCTGTACATCATCTTACATTTCATACAGTTGACTGCTGACAAATATGATGCAGGATAACAACTCCATAAATGCAGTTATAATCTAAAATTTAAGATATTGGAGGGAGAAAATGCCCATATGTCTCATATCTTATTTATATGATAAGCGAAATCACAGGAGCAGTGAGAGCAATATCACAGGAGTGCCGCTTTTGTCCTGATTTGCACGAGTGCAAATGTGATTTGATACAATTTTGCCAATGAAAATATTACTTATAAAGCCACAGCAGAACTGTTGTGTGTCTCAGAGCAACACACAGTGGTGTTTAGTTTCTGAATGAATCCGCGTTTTGAACGAATCGTGTGAACCAATGATTCAAAGGCCCATTCATAAAGAGAGCCCTTTACTTCATTCCTGAATGAATCAGCCGTTTGAACGAATCGACTCATAAAGACATTTACCGCTACCTACTGGTAGTTTTAGTTTCTTTTTTAGAGAATCATTTCATTTATTAAAAAAAAAGTAAATAAAAAAACATTAAAGGGATAGTTCACAAATAAATAAATAAATTCGGTCATCATTTACTCACTCTCATGTTGTCTCAAACAAGAATGACTTACTTTCTTTTGCACAACATAAAAGAAAATATTTTGAAGACTGTTGGTAACAAAGCTGTTTTGGTTACCATGTAACTTTCATTGCATGAACAATACATACTGTTTCTCAGATTATCTTTTATGTTCCATACTTTATGTTAGGCTGTTGTAGCCTAAACATTTAACACAATAATAGTTTTAAATCTTTTGGGGGTATTTTCACAGCCAAATTTAGTTTGTGATTAATTAGATTAATTAATCGCAGCACCCTGTAATTAATTAGATTGAAAATTTTAATTGACTGACAGTCCTGATATATATATATATATATATATATAGACACACAAAAAATAAAATAAATATATACATAAGAAACAATATATAAAATGTAATATAAATATATAAAGTATTAATATTCTTATAACAAAAATACACATATAACAAAATACAATTTTTATTACTAAATTATGAAAAGGAAGTAATTTATTAACCCCTTTTATGTAAAATTAAGTTTTTTTTAATGTTAATTAATGTCCATCAATGTTCATTAATGTTCATACTAAAAATATATTAATACATAAATATTATATATTGTTGTATTAATAGAACGTAGTGAATATTCTAATATATATTATAATAAAAAAAAACAAAAAAACAACAACAACTGAAACTTCTAGATAATCCATTAAAATGATTTTTGACTTTTTTTTCTTTTGATCTTTTCACATTTATCTAAATGCTGGTGACATTTTTCAACATTTATAGAAATAATAATTTATATAGCTCTCTATCTGTCTGCCACACACACACGGAGCGCTCACGTTAATCCGTTTGTCACGGTGAGCGTGCTTCCTGAGAGCTGAAAAATTATTCCTCTCCTTTTCCCTGCGCGATGCTCCACGCACGACGGTGTGTGTGTGTGTGTTTTAATGTCTGTCTGTATGTGTGTGTGTGTGTGTGTGTGTGTGAGGGGAACAGACAGGCAAGCAGCTGCAAATGTTAAATTGTATCCAATTACTGCCCGCACGGCGATACGAGGGGAATAATTCTTTCCGTATGACAGCGCGATTCGATTATTCCGCACACGAGAGACGCTCCTTATAACTGCGTGAAAAACGTCCCCTGCACGCTCACGCTGAGAAACACAAGCAGCCCGTCCGTGTGTGTGTGTGTAATGATGCGTGCCGTGTACTAGTGTTACACT
Organism: Tor tambroides; assembly: GCA_021397915.2. Lineage (NCBI taxonomy): Eukaryota > Metazoa > Chordata > Actinopteri > Cypriniformes > Cyprinidae > Tor > Tor tambroides. Next base: position 33,711 of record JAFVLL020042911.1, read on the forward strand.
CTTGATTGACAGAGAGGAAGAACTCATTATGGCCCGGTGCTTTGAAACACGACTGCCTGCGTCAGACTTGTCTCTAAAGGTCAGCGACCTCTGACCACCTCCTATTTTAACACAATTAGACCTTCCAATAACTTTGTAAGTTTTTGAAACGCCTCAGGGCTGAGGAATGTTAAAGGAATGGCTCTCAGGTGTCATCGCAATGGATTATTCAAATGCATCAGTCACGAGGTACGTGATGACATCATTGACGTAATTATTATGCGGAAACCCAAATGACATTTGAGAGCTACAGTGAAGCAGTTTTTCAGTGAATAGCAACTTAAATTTCGGCCTGTCGTTCACACCGATCAAACGTATGACCTTAAAGACTTATATAAATATATAGACTTATAAACAAATACTTATAGTGCAGGAGAATATGAACCACATTTATGAATACCTTTATGACACCATTTTTGAGCAGCTCAGACATTCTGGTAAACATCTATATTTGTGATCTACAGAAGAAAGAAATCGGAACAACATGACGATGTGTATTTTATGTATTTATTTATTTTACGATTTTATTAATTTTTAAGAAACGTATACTGTTATTGGTTTTGTAAATGATGTGTGATATTAAAGGTGTTATATGATGTGATTTCAAGTTTTAAGTGCATATATATGATTCGTAAAGTTGCAAAGATTATAGTCTCAAACCCAAAGAGATATTCTTTATAAAAGTTAAGACTTGTCCACACCCCACATCTACATCACTGTATTGGAAGATTTGCAAAACACCGCCCAAATGTTTACACAAAGAAAGAAGCTGTAACTTTTATTCTCACTGCAGTATTGTTCTCGCCATGTCATTGGAGATGCTGTGTGTTTCCAAATATGGTAAAGGGCATAACATTTCCGTCACATGCTTGAGGTAGTCGTCCAATCACAATGCACTGGATATCTGGCCAATCAGAGCTCACTGCGCTTTTCAGAATGATGAGCTTTGTAAAAATTGACGCGTTTCAGTTTCATAATGTACAGTATGTGGAAAATGTGGGTTTTTTTAACCTTAAATTTCGTAAACACATTGCATTACACCAAATACACAAAATAATATTATTTTTAGCATCGTCATATGACCCCTTTAAATTAGATGCTTATGAACCCTTACAAAAAGTAATGTGCTGGTACTTTCAATGTATGGTAATTCTATGGTACTTTCGAACTTACCATGGTGCTGAAATTCATGTGTTGTTTACCAGTGTTATTTTATACATGGTATTACCATGGTATATTTCCACAAAAATTATATTGTACAAAAAGATTATATTGTACATTTGAATTCCAAAGTGCAGTTGTATTATCATAGTTCATGTCCAAAACTAATGGTATTACCATAATGCATATCCAAAAATTACCATATCTAAGAGTGTATAATACTTCAGAAGACTTTAGACATTCAAAATTAAAAGACAGGAACATCACAGGCTGTAATCACTCAGGCAGTCTTAATTCTTACTCTCTTTGTAGAGGTCTTGACGTTAAAAGGAAACTGACGTGTCATCTGGCCAAGACATCTGAACGACAGACCCGAGTCGCACCTGCTCTGCTCACGGCCTGCTCTCCTTCACTGAGAATAGATGAAGCAGCAAGATTAAGCCGCAGGCGGGCGGTGGAAACGCGTTCACAAGGTCATACGTCATGTACGTGACAACAGCGGAGCAGCTCTGGACAAATGAGAGCAGGGAGAAAGATGGAGGGATAATCTCAAGGACATCAGAGTGCCTGGACGAGGATGGCGGCAAGAAAGGAGAAGGTTAAAGGGTTGTGGATGGGAGTTCAGCCAAACAGACAGTGGAGGTGGGCTGTCAACTCCCATTATCCATTCAGGCCCTAATGTCTAATATTAAAAACCCAGAGAGAGCGAGGTTAGACGAGGAAAGACGAGCAAGCCACGGGTGCTTCACCTTGCCTTGTTCCCCTGCGCCGTTGCGCACACACATGCGCGGCTGGTTTTTTATGTGATGTAGTGGTTGCCACAGTGGCAGCAGACACCTTGACAACCAGGCGGCCCTCACAGCTGCTGTCTGACTGGCAGCCACTTAGAGACTCCACGAGTGTATGCGTGTGTCTGTGTGTGTGTGACAGCAAGCCCTTAAACCTGTAGCACACTAGCCTGTGCCGTCATATGCGCTAGTTCAGAAATCTTCTGCTGGAGTTGGTGTCAGTTACAGCTGACATACTTCACCCAAGTACGTTGACACGAGTGGTCGGCACTTCTTGCACTGCTGTTGCAGTACTAAAGGGGGAGATAGAGTCACCTTTAAATATCCATGCCAAATCATTTGGGTAGCTAGTTAGAAATATTTAGACTTTACGCAAATGTGTGCCGGTGGCAACACTGGTAACGCAACATGTACGTTAGCGTTATGAATGGACACGTCGACAAAAACTATCGACGAAATACTTTAAATATCGAGATGTGAAAATTAATGCATAGTTTGAAGCATCTTCATTCACATACTTATGAAGAATACTTTTAATTCATGACAAGACAAAATATTGGAAACTGGATTGCTACCATTAAAATTAATAGTATGTTTGTCACTCTAAGCACCCCGTATAATTTGTTCATTTGACGGACACCTTAATTTAAATTTTGATGCCCCTAAAGTGACATCTGCAGAAGTTTCTCGTGAACACGCAAAAATGTCCTCATACACACAATTTCTTTTCTGCAAATATCACGTAGTTAACTTTACCTATGCATATGTCTGCAATAGTGCCCCTAGTGGCAACACTGAGAATGCAACATGTACATTGCCCATATGAGTTGCTCTTTGACACATTCTAAAACATACTGAAGTGCGAAAATAAACGTGAACATGCGTTAAAACGTCTTCATGCATATACTTGCAAATAAAAGATTTAATTTCTTATTCTAGGTTGTGGCAAGACAAAATATCGTAATATAGTAACTTGGTTGCCAATAAAGTTAATATTAATCAATTTAAGTATTTGCGTTAAACACTCAGTACGAAGTTTCTTTGGTTGACGAACACTTCATTTTTAATTTTCATGCTTCTAAGTAGCATTTGCATAGGTTTCTTTTGAATGCTTAAATATATGTTCTCATACACACAAAATGGTTATTTCCCCGTCCATCTTAAATAAAATAAATAAAATAAAAATAACATTATTTTATTAGTAAATCATTTACATTTTATTAGTAAATCATATTTGTGAATTGTTGCTATAAATTTTATTTGTTGGGATATTTAAAAAAAACTCAGACCCAGTTGCATCAAAGCTGTCAAATTATTTAGATTTTTGCTATTCTAAAATAGATTGCACAAATACAATTTTACACATTTTATTTTTATACAAATTTTATGTTACAGGCTCACACACATCACGATAGATGCCAATGTACAGACACACACACACACACACACACACATTGTTAAAGTGAGTTAGCCATGCATCTAAGTATGTGGCGTTGTCACACACACACACACACTTCATTGCACTCTTAATTTACGCATGACATTTACACATGACGCCTCTACACTCACGGTCATTACCCTGAGAGCTTCAGTTCAAAAATGCTTGAGCCAGCAACCTGACCACACACACACACACACACACACACACACACACACACACACTCGAGACTCATTCAACGCCTGCACACTGGAAAGAGATCACTGTGAGTGCAATTATACTCAATCACTTCCATTGTATTTAAATCACAAAATAAATGTGTATTACTGTAAAGTAATGCAATAATAATAATAATAATAATAATAGCAATAATAATAATAGTAATATTTATGCTTTTATTACATTTGAGGCCAAGTGTGCAGTAGTTGTGCAAGCTGCAATTAAAAACAATAAAAATAATCAAATATTCAAGAATTAAGCCAAATATTTAAAGGGGTCATCGGATGCAAATTCACTTTACAAGTTGTTTGAACATAAATGTGTGTTGGAAGTGTGTGAACACATCCATCCTATAATGATAAAAATCCTCCCAGTGGTTTTTAAAAAATCCCTATTTTAAAATCCCCTTTCTCAAATCAGGCTGTTCTGAGATCCCTGTCAGAATGACGTAGTTATGTACATGCCCCTCCCACAATAGTTGATTGACAAGGCCGTCTTAGCTTAGACCCACCCTGAGTGAGCTGAGAGCTGTCCGCCATTTTGTTGACTCCAGTTTAGAGGAAGACAAGATGTCTCCGATTAAACGATTGAGGTGTTTTGTTGTTGGATGTAATAATGAACATAGCAGTGGTCATTTACTCCCAACATCTGAGCCGCTGAAGACGCAGAGGATTAACGTTACTTTCGTTTTGAAGGGAATGCGCCAATCCCGATCTGCCTAAATGCGTCTATGTTCGCGCGAATCATTCGTGATCCAGCTTCATCTACAGAAGAAGTGAGTATAAGGGTTTTTTATTAATCTTTGCAAATCACCTTTCCTAATAACCTGCTAGTTAGCCAGTTTCGTGGCTAAAGTAAACAGTACTGCTTGTCACCCCATGGAAGAGAGGGGGCGGGGTCAGCAGAGTGATTTGCATTTAAAGAGACATGGACTATAATGGCTTGCTATAAACAGAGCTGATTAAATAAAAAAGGTGTTTTTTACGCTACCATTGAGAAATTTTAACCAAAGTATGTTATAGACTTTTCATTAAGACCCTAAAGAATAATATCAACTTGTGGAAAATGGGCATCCGATGACCCTTTTAAAAAATCTCTTCTTTCTGACCGTTCTTTCACGTGAACATACAGAGACATGCACACACACATATCTTTAAGATGACAAGCCAGTGTAAACGTGAAATGAGTCACAAACACTCATTTACAGAGAACTGCAGAAAGACGTGTGTCTACCAGAAGTGAAAGGAAACAGTGATGTATGTTAAAGAGAAACAGAGAAAAACATCGAGATGGAGATCTTTTTAAGTCTGTTACCGTAGTGCTATGAATGTGTGTGTGTGTGTGTGTGTGTGTGTGTGGGCTGATACATCGCCAGCAGGCACAATCTAGCATGTTTATCACACACACACACACACATTCTCGTTCTCTTTCTTTCGCATACACACACGCAGATGAGCCATTTTCGGAAATCAAGGCATCGAATAAGACCTCACTTTTCAGCTCGGCTGAGACTTATGCGCACACACACAATCCTGGCATGTGTCCCCAGCACATAAACAGCCATTAATCGTTGCTCACACTGCTGACATTTGGAAGAAAGGTCACACTTTCCTGTCTCTCTCTCGGTCTCCCTCCATGTCGTTCCACCCACCCTCTCTGAGAACCAGCAGACAGGCCGCGACTCCTGGTAATTTCCTGCCTTGCGCCGCTAATAGTGCGTTCGCTGTGCGTCTGCATGGTTGCCTCATACACGTGACTCAACTAGCATCCCGCAACGGGCAGTTTGTCTGTCCACAATGTGAAGATGCTATGTGATGTGAAGCATTTACAGACAATTAGAATAATTTTGATATTAATTGTACAGTTATGAGGACCAAATTCTCAACCAATCAGATTTCACAGTGGACTGGGATACCTAGTGTTACACAGGTGGAATGGAAACCAAACATTCAAATACATGTCCTGTTGCTCAATGTTTATTGTGATTGTTTATGAAAAAACTCAGAAAATGACAATCGCTTGTCATTTTATAGCTTTATTGACAGCAATTTGCAGTGACAGCTTGCATGAATGTCATTCATTTTCAGTAACATCGTTAACGATGCGACAAAACAGCAGAACTGAACTTTAATACAAATGAACACTGAAGTTATGTAAAAATAACATTTATGCTTCCTGTAAAATCTGACATGTTAAACATTGTACTTTCATTGAGTAAAGATGGTAAACTTTTTACACAAACGTTTTGCGTGATTTCGCTCTAGATGTGTAAACTTTTACATTTTAATTTTTATGTTGTGTATGTGGGTGTGTTTATTTAATTTTCACCAAAAGCTGGCAATGTGAGGCTGTGTGTGAGTCATTTTATATTTGATTTCAAAAGCATAAAACAAACAATTTCAAAATTTTGCATTAACATGGTTTTATTTTCTTGTGTTTTTATAATGCACCAATTTTTAGTAGTTTGATATATCATTGTTTTATTGTAAGTGTCAACATACTGGCTAACCGAAATTAGCAGTAGCAAAGCAACTCAAAGTCATTTATTTTTCAGCAAGAACTGACGATTTGGCAATGCGACAAAGTTTAAATTTCACAAAGATACCATTATGCAAATGAGCACTGGTGATCACATGATCAACTGCACGATACAATACAGAAGTCAAGACCATTACATTGCAAGCTACGACGAAACCGCATCGCTGAGATAACAGAGTTTTCCAACATTGCGACGTATTTCAGTGAGGACAAAACTTTATGCCTGTTTAGGACCGCAGAGAGAAATAATAACTTCAGTGCATTTTTGTGGCGGACAAGACTGGTCAGTTTGTAGGACATTCGCCGTTGCAGCCACTTGTGAATGAACCTCGTTGTTAGTCGTTCTCGGCTGCGATCTTCCTTCCCTCGTGATTCCTGTCAGTCTGTTAGCGAAACAATAGCAGCGTTTCTTCGTGAGATCAACCAGCGCACACACACTCACACACTCGGGCCGTCAGAGGGAAGAGTCGACGGGGAATCTAGTAACAGAGGAACAAATGATGAGGATTACAGACAGAGACGCGCATTATACCGCTGCCCCCTCCGAACCTGTCTCTCTCCCTCTCCGTGCTCATTCCACATAATCTGATTCCACGTCCTCGCTGCCAGTAATCCCTCCAAAACAATTTACACTCCCCCCCCAAGTGTGGTTGCGCCACACTTGCATGCAGAATTTAGCGTGTAGCGCCTGGTTTGATTGTTTGGTTTTAACGCGAAATCTAATCCCTCCTCCTGCACATTGTGCTTTTGGGTCTGGCCGTGGTACATTTGCGTCATCCACATGAGGATCACCGTGAGTATTAGCGGCAGCCGTTTATTACAGCCATTTACCGCCAAATCTTTGTACTCTGGCATGGACAAAAATTGACGGTGTGACGACAGTGTGACAAAGAGTGCATTAAGATGCCAATTAAATGTCGTTCATAATGGCTTCCCTTTAAATTGGATTGCTTTCAAAACAACTACTTGTGAGTAGTTCGGAAAACATTTTCAAAACACTGTAAAAAGTGCACCTGTTCCTTGTGCCATTACAATATGTATATAGTTTAAAATGTAATTTTTTTGTAATGTTTTTTAAAATATATTTTTATGCTCAACAAGGCTGCGTTTGATCAAAAATACAGTAAAAAGTTTTCTGCTGTTTTTTAGCACACTTTTTGTTTGTAAATTGTTTATTATATGTTCATATTCTTTTATTTCTATTGACACAATAAATATATAATATATATATGATATTGCGGTTGCAAGGTTTAGGTTCCGTAAGATTTTTATTTATTTTAATTTTATTGAAAGAAGTCTCTTGTGTGCACACAGGTTGCGTTTATTTGACCAAAAAATTTTACAAAAAATGTGAAAAATATTCTGAAATTTTAACAAAATAAGTAAAAATAAGTAAGTTAAAATTCTATTTTAATATATTTAAAAATGTAATTTAGTTCTGTGATGAATTTTCAGCATCATTACTCCAGTCTTCAGTGTCACATGATCCTTTAGAAATCATTCTAATACTAATTTGGAGCTCAAGAAACATTTCTTAATGTCAGTGTTGAAATCAGCTGTGTTGCTTGGAAACTCTAATACATTTTATTTTTCAGGATTCTTTGATGAATAGAAAGTTCAAAATAAAATTTCTTGTAACACTATAAATGTATTTACTTTTGATAAATTTATTGCTTCCTTGCTAAATAAAAGTACTAATTTATTTATTTATTTATTTATTTATTTTTAATCTTACTGAACCCAAACTTTTGTTATACTGTTCACATCTAACTTGTATAGTACCTGTTTCTTTACTCGTGTCTAAAAATCACGTTTTCTCCATCCGCCCAAGAGCGTCACATTCAAACACACGTCAGTCGATTTGTGTGTTCTTGAGCGGCAGTTTTTCTGGTTGTGTTTGTTTTGTGCGTCTGCGGTGAGCAGCCCACACACCTCTTGTGTGTTGACACTGCACGCTTGGCCTCAGACTGCAGCGGAGAGAGAGAGGGAGAGAAGGAGAGACAGCATGTCTGGCTACCAGGTCTTTATCCCAGCGCCCCGTGTGCCAGACTTCAGGGCTGGAACGGTTTAATGCCGAGTACAGCTCGCGAAACGACTCTCGCCGTGTCTCATTTGGTTCAGGGCCCCAGAGGCATCTCTCCATATCGGCCTGAAACTGCGACCGTGTGTTGTTTTGCAACACAGCTTTCGGCGTTTAAAGAGTTAATCCCGCAGACGGCAGAAACATGCAGTGAGCATGTGGGCGTTTGGGTGTGTTCGTGCTGGAGAGAGCAAGAGAAAGAGAGAGGATGTGTGTAAATGTGTGCGTGTGAGAGAGTGCTTTTGGCTTGCCATCCCGTCGGGGAGACGCGCTCCGTGGCAGTACTCTTTAACTGTCAGAATTGGCCGCTAGTTAGTACACCAAACTCCTCCAGCGGCGTGACCTCGAGCGATCACACGCAGGTCTTTGCACACTGAGCCCGAAATTCTCGTCCGAAACGTCCGTCATAAAAAAAAATCGGATCAGGTTCGATTTTCTGCTTTTTCGCATCCATAGCAAGTATTTTGATAGGAATACACACACACATTACACTTACATTTATCAAGACATTATGAAGAAAAACACTTTGATATATGTACAGTGATCAGTGATTGGTCAAGACAGTAATTGTTTCTGAGGGTGTGATCAATTTTGATGAAATTGATGGGTAACTGTTTTCCCCCAGTAACACTCAAAGGATGCATTTCAGCATCTTGGTGTGTAAACATAGTCGAATAAACACGGCTAATCTAAGAGTGAGCAACATAGACATAAGACTCTCGTTTTCCTTTCGACCCTTAATTTTTTTCTCTCCATCACATCCCCCTGTCTGCCCAGACACTAAGTATGATTAGAGAACGCAAGAAATGCGACTTCCCGAAGGAGAACGCACGTCTAAACAACTCCGGTTGCTTGCACAAACATCCCGTCTCCAGCAATCTGTAAAATAAACCCAAAACACACACATGTGATTTTCCCACAAGGGAAACCCCGGTGAGAATTTCTGTTCTCTGCTTGAGACGCAACCCCACAAACACATGCTAACACGTTTAAACGGTTTCCTATAGGAAAGAGAATTGCAAATGTAATCTCTTAAATATTTCAGCTGTTTCTCGTTGATATCAAAGAGACTGAATGGAGATCAGATGGACACTGCTGTGATTTTTCATCTGAGATGATGACCCAGTAATCTTGCAATGCATTTCCTATGGAGTTTTAACTGTGCTCAGACACCAAAGTCTGCAAACAAGTGCAATATCTCAATATAATCTCATTAAATTTTCCAAAGACATGATCTATGCTATCAATTTAATTTTAGAGCAATATAGACTTACTGTATGTCAGCAATTGTCTCATTTGTGTCAAAGAAACTTTGATTCTTTGATGCAAAAAGAAACGCAACTCAGAAATCAAAAGAATGAATGATAAAAGCTGTATTTGCAATGACAAATCTATTCTTCTGGGTAGCATTTAGTGTTAACGCTCACAAGGGGAAGGCAACAACATCTGATGCACAGAAGTTCAAACATTAACTGGGTAAGAGGAACATGAGTGTGAGTCAAGAGCGAGAAAAAAACGAGAGAGAGAGGCTGTGGTGAGTCAGCCTTTGGTATAAAAGAGATTGAAGAGATCGGACGACAGCCAGAGGCTGCCACGGTTCAAGACACACACACGAATACACATCTCAGAAGGAGATGTACTCTTGTGTCTCAGCACAGTCTCACACGGAGTAAGGAATGCCTTACTCTGAGACCATGACAGTGTGGTTGTGTCTCATATACTGGGGGAAAAAACATTTCCAGTATTTTTTATTTTTATATTTAATATATAATTTTTCAAACGAGATAAAATTTGATAATTTTGGCTAGACAAAGCAGTCCACACAACCAGGAGCTACATGGTCTTTCAAAGCACTCAAGCTTGTCTTGCTGCTCATTTTAATTCTATCTCTCTTTTTGTATCTCTTTTTTTTTCTCTCTCGACGCAGGCAGCGGCATTTAAAAGACCCTTACAGCGCTGCCCTGACACGCTCTTGGCCTTGACTTCGCTGAGAGAACCCTCCGGGTCCTGACAAGGACAGGGGAGCGAGCTGCTTTCCCCTCCTCCACACATCTCATTACGTCCTCTCTTTCGTGCCTGTATTCGTTTTCTAGAGTTCCTCAATTTTTCTTCTACGTTCTTTTGTTTTGTCTATGATGGTCAAATCGTTTTTACTGGTTTTGAAAGTCTATATCTTGTGGCTGGTAAAAAATGCCAGTGGTGAAATATCTACGCCACAATGTGCTGCAGTGTTTGACCATTTTTGCAGCAGCTTTTGGTACGTCCTTAGACAGAAACATTGGCGAATGGCTGTAAACTAATGTGGTAGGAAAAGGAAGTTGAAATCAGAGACCACACCTCAAGACGCCACTGGTAAAGTATCTGCATTTATTGTATAAGTGTGAATACCAATATGCTGCAGTTTTTACAACTTTAAATGCATGTTTTGCCAATTCATTTGACAGAAACATCAAAGAATGATAAGAAACTACGGTAGGGAATGAGCGGGAATGGAGTTTATTCCTGTTGCAGACCCGACTCAAGTGAGCACCAAGGAGACATCTTACATTTACATTGACGGAAAATTACTGGAGCGGTCGGGTGGGAATGGGATCCAAACCCACCATGGATTTAAACTTGAAACTACAACATCCAAATGAGCCAAATCTCAATGGATTTTGAGCACATGGGCTACATATACATATTATCCAAAGCAAGTAGCATTGCATTCAAGGTATACATTTTATCATTTCCTATCTTAAATGGGAATCGAACCCATAACCTTGTTGTTAGGTGCTATGCTGTTTGCGCTATAAGAATATGCTAAACAAGTCATTTTGAATTACTTCCTCTTTTAAAGGTGAAATCTGTAATTGTGGGCGGGACCACCAGGGTTATACTGAACAATGGCAGATGTTGGCAGGGTTAAAGGGACCGTAGAAGTGTTTGGGAAAAACAGTTGACTGAATACAATTTTTGCTGCTTCTACTGGTGCAGAAATTACGCACTTCACCTTTAACCTCAGAGCATGTGAGATGTGTCATTTCCAAAATAACATTCATTTTCAAATTCATTTCACCCTGGACAGGTCCGGCAGCGCTATGCTGAAGTTGAGCGAACATCCGAACGATGACCTGAGCCTGATCTCTCTCTCCTCCATTAAGCAGACGAGCGGCGCAGATGCACAGGAGTCCGTCACGTTGGAAGGGAGGTGATGTTTCTCCATGAGTGTCTGGTCAGACACACTGGCGGCTGCTCAACCACTAAATGGCCCAATCACAAAACCCTATGACTCGTGGAAAACAACAGATCAATAGCGCTTCCTCTGGTTCTCGCCTGCGTGCTTGTATATCTGTGTGTATGAGAGAGAGAGAGAGAGCGCAGATGAAGGCAGACCATTTTGCACCCATATGCCCACTCAAATGGAATTTGAAAGAAGGAATATCTGTTTTTCTGTTGTTGTTCCTTGCACCAGTTTTAAACACACACGATCCTGATTACAGCCTCCCTCTGGAGACGGCAGAAATAAAGAATGATCGCTGAGCAGGGAGAGACAAATTTACGCTCTGCGAGCAGCATTCATTACAAACAGACTGCCGTGTGTGTGCTGTGTGGCCGAACTCGACCTCAAGAGTTAGCAGAGTGAAAGCCAAACCCTCCGC
>JAFVLL020042912.1:0-10325 GCA_021397915.2 Tor tambroides
ACAGAAGGACAAACATCACTGCAACACTCCACCAATCTGGGCTTTATGTCAGTGTGGCCAGACTCAATCTTCTCCTCAGTGAAGACACACACAAACCCACTTGGAATTTGCGAAAAAGCACCTAAAGGACGCTCAGACTCTGAGAAACAAGATTCTCTGGTCTGATGAACCTCAATTCTAAGCATCATGTTTGAACGAAACCAGCTCTGCTCATCACCTGCAGAGTACCATCCAAAACGTAAAGTGTGGTGGTAGCAGCCTCATGCTGTGGGGCTGTTTTTCAGAGGCAGGGACTGAGGGACTCATCAGAGTAGAAGACAAGCTCAGTGCACAAAAATGTAGAGATAGCCTTGAAAACCCAGTCTAGAGCATTCAGAACCTCAGACTGGGCAGAAGGCTCACCTTCCAACAGGACAATGACCCCAAACACACAGCAAGAATGGCTTATAGACAACTCTGTGAATGTCCTTGAGTGACCCAGCCACAGCCTGGGCTTGAACCCAATCAAATATTTCTGAGAAACCTGAAAATGTGCATCTGCCCCATCCAACCCGACAGAGCTTGAGAGGTGAACAGGTGAGGTGAAGAATGGCAGATAATCGCCAAATGCTGATGAGCAAAGCTTGTCGCATCAAACAAAAAAAGACTTGAGGCTATAAAGGTGCTTCAGCTGAGTACTGAGTTAAGGGTTTGAATACTTATGCAACATACTTATTTCAGAATTTTTTTTTTTTTTTTTTTTTTAATTTACAAAGTTGTGACTTCTTTTTTTGCTTTGCCACTATGGTGTGTGGAGTGTAGATTGATGTGGGGAAAAAAAAAAAAACCCTAATTTAATGCAGTTTAACATAAAGCTGCAACATAATAAAATGTGAAAAAAATGAAGGGATTTGAATACTTCTGCAAGGCACTGTATATATATGAAGAGTTTGGTTCCAAAACGTGATAAACGCCTTTTTTTTTTTCTATTGAGTTTCCGCCAAAATCAGTATTGTATCTGGTCAGTATTGAAAAGTCAATTTTTCATTTTATGCAAAATGCGATATCCACCGTGTTATTCTGTCATGTTTTCTCCCTATTTTTCCAAATTGCGACAAACGCCAGTCTCGCTTCTCTGCAGAATGCGATATATCCGCTCAACCAATCACAGTGCACCATTCCACGCATTGTAGACAGTAATGGCGGCGCTTTGAATACACCTGGCATCCTAGTTTTTCTCTTCTACTTTGTACTTTGTGATCAACAAACAAACAAAAAGGGCTGCACGATAAATCGCATATGATTGTCGTGCATCTCGTCAGTAAAGCCGGTTCTGTGATTAGTAGTAAATCTTCATCACGTGCTTTCAGATGGAGCGGCATTTAATACACAGAGCTGTATATCACTGACAAGCTATGCAATATCTCGTTCATAATCGCAGATGAATCGCATTCGATTACGAACGCGATATTGAGTAGCTTGTCAGTGTACGTGTTTTTATTAATGCCATTAAGAGCGTACAGCACTAGTCAACTAAATGAATGTAACATGGCAAAGATGAATGCACTTTTGGAAGTTGAATGTAAGGGAAATGTCATTTTGGAATTTCTGTGGTCTAATGTGACGTTCTTGTTCATGACGAAATTTTCTTTTATTGTTGTAATTAATTTATAGCATTAACAAGATGACCCGTTGAATTCATTTTGGGAGTGATGACTGATTGAATGTATTTTTAGTCCAGTGCCTGTATATAAGATTATTATTGACCAAGTTCAGAGGCTGTCATGGATCAACTTACTTTGTTGTGTATTTTCAACAGTTTCATTATGAAAAATAACTTTTATATTGATTCAATGGATTTATTGCATTAAAAAAATAAATAAATAATGTGTCATGGTTTTATTGCATTTTGGGAAAAAAATAATCATTTTTATAATAAATCTTTGAAAATCAAAATCTGCATTTGAATTTTTAAAATTATTATAACCTAAAGATGCTATGTCAAAGTTTGAAACAGAAAATAGTGGTTTTCATCTTGCCACTTTCTTGGTAAAGAAAACACATTTTTACTCAAATTAATCAAAACGGATTTATAGCATTTTGGAACCAAACTCTTCATATTCATATATATATATATATATGTATATGATAATAAACTTGATTTAATATATATATATATATATATATATATATATATATATATATATTAAATCAAGTTTCTCTCTCTCTCTCTCTCTCTATATATATATACATATATACATATATATATACATATATATATATATATATATATATTTTTTTTTTTTTTTTTTTTTTAAACTCCAATTATCGTTTGGAGAATAGAAAGAAATCAATCAAGAAACTTGATTTAATATTGTTTGCAATTGTGGATGAACCATAGTCAGGATTCAGGTGCAGTTGCACTTGTGATTTTTATATTTATAAAATGTATCCGCAAAGTTAAATACATTTGATTTAATAAAATGTGATTGAATAATTGTGCCTGAATGCTGCTGGTTCATAGTTTGGAAACTAGAGTAGCTGAACTATTGGCATAAAAAGCTTAAACACGCTCGCTCCTGTCCGCTAATTAATGACCGCTGAGTGCTGTTGAACTCGGCTGTGAAGTTTGTGCAGAGAGCACTTCCATGTATCAGGCAGCTCAGCAATTTAATCAAATCAAAAGCTGAACAACAGGTTTAGAGAGAAGTCTGGGATAATTTACTATGACAGGTATTATCTTGGCTAGATGTGGATAATGTTCAATTACATGCACAGGAGGGACAGTGTATAATAAAATACATTATACACAAATATGTTTCATGTTATTTAAATAAAATGAAGCAACAAATCAGAACCTATATTTTTAGATGCCTTGATAACAGCTTTGCATGCTTTCTCGCATTCTCAAATGCACACATTCTCACAGCCAGTTTCAGAGTGCCACCTGGGATGCTTTTTCATCAATTTTGAAGGACGTTCCATGTATGCTCAGCGTTTGTTGGACGCTTTCCTTTACTATCCCGTCCAACTTGTCTATTTCAAAAATAAAAGAATCAGTTTTACTTTTGTGAAAACATGAATCCACAGATTTATAAATGTCTATGAAATTTCAAGCATTTCAGCAGAGGCCTTTAAATCAAAGTCTTTAGATCATAGACTTCCATTAAAAGCTTTATTAGAAACAGGCATTTATCCATTATTTTTAAATGTGAGAAACATTTATAATAATGCTAGCTCCACACTTTCTACTGAAAATGCAAACTAACTCTTGCTGGGAAAGAAGCTCTGCAGCATATGTATGCTTTCACTGCATTGCTTAGAAACACTAACCTAAATAAATAAAACCTTTAACACATGAGTATTGTCTTTCTGCATTGCAAATAAGAACTTTTCTCAAATTTAAGGAACATATGATTAATGCATGCTCCCATGTTAGTATTGCATATACATAGTAACTTTCGCTGGGAAAGAAGCTTTACAGCAATATGTATGCTTTCACTGTATTGCTTAGAAAGAATAACATACTCTTCTCTTGCATATAGGCTCAACACATGAGAAATGTCTTTCACATGAGAAATGTCTTTCTGTATGGGAAATAAGAAATCATGTATTGCATGTACGAAGAAACTCTCGCTTGGAAAGAAGCTTTTCAGCATATGTGTGCTTTCTGTCTCTTCATTTGCTTATTATTATTATTAGTAGTAGTAGTAGTAGTAGTAGTAGTTGTAGTAGTAATATAGCTAATAATAATTATAATTTAAAACATTCAGTAGCACTTTACAGTAAGGTCTGTAGTAAATTAGCTCTGGTTAAGCTGCTTTTATTATGAATTTTTAGCTTTAGGGAATTCAAATATTAAAATTAGGGTTGATTTGATATGATTAATTGATATTAATCAAAACGTCCGATTTATACTTTATTAACAATCGTCCAGCGATTTGTTATATCAGTATATCTGTAACGATTTTGTTTATCTTATTCGTGGCCAACGAAAAGAACAAACCAAAATAGTACTTTATGTAAATTTTGTAAATTATGTAAATTTTCACACCAACTTATTGCTTATGAAATGAGCTTTCATTAAAACCCAAACAGTAGATATCTGGCATTCCCCAAAGTACATATCTCAATTTTATATACTACATGGCTAAGGCATAGATTAAACGATCCTAAATTCAAAATAATCACACCAAGCATGTGAAACTAACAATTGTGATTGGGAAAATTAGACATCAAAAGATTACAAAATAATATCACAGATTCCAATAACACAGCAAGCTTATAAATGACAACCTGAGTATAAAATACAACCTGAATATATATATTGTCTCTTGAGTATATTGCTTTAATAGCAGCAACGATTATTAATTGTCCTTTATGAACACTTAAGAAAAGTTTTGAGTCTTTGTTCTGTTAACGGAGAACATACAATGTTTCCTTTGGAATGTGAGGAGAAGAAGAGCGAGGTTATGAGGTCATGAGAATATCACTTTAGGGTGATCTGGAGATTTTCTTAGCTCGGACAGAGCTATAAAGTCAATCGCTTGTGTTTATCCGATGGGTAGTTTATGCGTAAAAGGTTTGCGGGTATCCCGAGCCATCTGTTTCTGGAACTTCTCCAGATAAGCAGCTCTCTGTTCTTTAGATTTGTTATTTATGCCAAGTTAGTCATTGACAATACTGCAAGTCTGTTCTTAGGTGAGTTCGGCTGAAAGGAGTCAGTTATTGCTGTCCTGGTGCTTGCAGATACAGGATGTGGTTCTATAAATCTATCAGGGTTTAGGGGTCTCATGTTGATCCCAAGGGAACAGGCCAGGACAATTGGGCGCGGTATTGGTAAGTCGTTAATTTTTATGACCACAGCGTGGCCGAGAGAAGGCTCCTTAGATTCTGCTAAGGAATGTGTTGTCCTGTTAAGACTTGGGTGTGTGTGACTTTTTGGCTCCAAGGTTCTACAGGTCTCATTTGTTAACTTTAGTTAATGTATTAGCTAACATGAGCTAACAAAACTGTATTTTCAGAGCATTTATTAATATTTGTTAATGTTATTGAATAGAAATGCAGTTGTTTATAGTTTGTACAAGTAATGTTTACCAGATACATCATTTTATTAAAAATATACTATTAGATGGCGAAATTAAAATGAACTAAGATTATTCAATGCTGTAGAAATGTTGTTTGTTGTTAGTTCAAATTAATACTGAAATATTACTGAATATACAAGTTTTTTTTTCCCTGAATATTCAATTGTTCATCTCAATTAACAATTAAAGTAATAATTTGAATATTTTTTCATGAATATTGTATTATTAATATTATTATTATTATTATTCTGAGCTAAAATTTAAACACTATCTCCTCCTAGAGCTTTAAAGCTACAACCACTAAACTCGGCCCAGACCTTCAGACTGGTCTAACTCCCAGAATCCTTTGAGACTAAATCAAGCTTCACTTCTATGTACTATTTCTAAGCCATTCAAACTTTCACTCTAATATTTCTAATCTATCTAATAGCTTGCTAATCAGGTTAGAAATATGCTAGTAACTTGCTAATCATGCTAACAACATGTTAGTAACTTGCTATTAACTTGCTATTCATGTTAACAACATACTAGTAACTTGCTATTCATGCCAGAAACATGCTAGCAACATGCTAGTAACTTGCTAATCATGCTAACATGTTAGTAACATGCTAATCATGCTGGAATCATGCTAGTAACATGTTAATAATGTTAGCAACATGCTAGTAACTTGTTAATCATGCTAACAGCATGCTAGTAACATGCTAATCATGCTGGAATCATGCTAGTAACTTGTTAATCATGCTAAAATCATGCTAGTAACAGGATAATCATGCTAGAAACATGATAGCAACATGCTAGTAACTTGCTAACCATGCTAACGAAATACTAACAACATGCTAATCATGCTAAAAACATGCTAGCAACTTGTTAGTAACATGCTAATCATGCTATAAACATTCTAACAACATGCTAATAACACACTAATCATGTTAGAAACATGCTAACAACATGCTAGTAACACTAATCATGCTAGTAACATGTTAATCATGCTAACAACATGCTAATCATACTAGAAGCATGCTAGTAACTTGCTAGTCATGTTAGAAACATGCTAATCATGCTATAGACATGCTAATCATGCTAGATTCATGATAGCAACATGCTAATTCATGTAAATCATGCTAGTGATGTGTTAATTCACGTTAAATCATGCTAGCAACATGCTAATTGATGCTAGAAACGTGTGTTCCCACTCAGTCCCAAACTTCAGTTTCAACAATTAAAATTAAACTTTAAGCTTTTCAAAGCTTACAAAGCTTTCTCAAGCCAACTTCAAAATTCATCTGCGAACTTTACTTATCTAGTTATTATTATTATTATTATTATTATTATTAGTGTTATTTTTCTCTTTTTTTTCCTTCAAGTTCTTCATATTTTTGTCAAATGTGGAGGCTGTGTAGGTCTTGGAAATGCCCTGCTTTACATTGAAAACCAGTATCATTATTACCACATTATATTATCACAAATCAATTACATTTCAGACATATGGCACCGTAAGAACTTTCGTCCCCTTCTAAGTGTGAACACCATCACGCTTCTATGATGAAACACATGTAGCACATGTTGTGAAGCTTAACGACTTTTTTAACTGAGTTCTGGTTTGCCAAGGGTCGATAGTCACTTGTGAAGGCTTTGGACTTGTCGAATAACATCCAAACTCTCCTGAACAGTGAATATGCTCATTTGCTACAAGCAAGTAGTTGTCTTAAAGTTTGTTGCTGGAGAAGAACTGATCTTAAGTGCCCTCATTTGGAAGCAAAGATTCAACCAGACAGTAACGACTTGCTATTCATGTTTTTTAGAAAAAGAACATGGATCTTATCTGCTTTATCCGTGCAGTTTTATTGATGGGGTACTGGAAGCTCTAAGGTGAAATCCATCTTCCTCTCAATGTGCCCTTTTCATCTGCTATTCGTACATTCATAGAATAACACTCACCCTTGTGTTTTGTGCTTTGTGCTTTGTTTACTAAAAAGCAACTGTTTGTTTGTCCTTGCATTACAAAGCATTACAAAGCTTTTGGAAGGAATAACTGGATTTACTCAAATCGCTGGATTTGGTATTCATTTGTTTAGGCTCGAGCTGTACTGAGAGATGACAGATTGGAGATTGTTTACCCAGGCTCAGGTCGGCGAGAAAATCGCTACATTTCTCAAAATGTGTCTGCTTGTACAGTGTGTGTGTTTGTGTCCCTGACAGGATTTTGGTTGGGGATTGAGTTGGACAAGCCGAGCGGAAAGAATGACGGATCAGTTGGAGCAGTACGATACTTCAGCTGTCCTCCGAAACACGGAGTCTTCGCCCCACCCTCACGAGTTCAGAGGCAAGTGTGCCATGGAGAATTTGTGGCCATAATCGCATCTTAACTGACTCTTATTTCTGGTGTCTTGCTGACTTTTAGTATGATTATTTCTAGCCGACTGTGTCTTTGATTGTTGGACGGACATTTCGACCTTTCTGTACAGAAGCATTAACAAGATTGTGCATCGACATTTGCAAGTCATTTCTGCATGAGGGACGTAACAGCCCCTGCAGAAAATAACCGCCCTGCCCTTGTCCTCAAAAGACATTTGAAATTAGATCCCAAGCTGGGATCTCAGATAAAATTACTGGACATTGTTGGCATAATCAGCTTTTTTTTGACAAATAACATATCAGCACTATATAAATTTGCTGTGCCATTCTATTTTTTTAATTTATTTTTATTTTTTGCAAGAAACACACTTTTGGCATTTTCTACAGCCAGTGTCACTATTGTTATTGTTACTTTTAAAAGAATTTTGACCTTAGGATATTATATTATAAACTGCTCAAAGTGCCTTAGCAACTGCATAGAAATTCTCTGGCAACTACCATTTATTTGACAGGATGATATTGGGAAAGGAATTACTTCCCTTTAACTTTCTTTTGATTAAAATCGAGCCTCTTTTTCTTTTACTCAATTTATTTTTCTTCAGTCAGTCTTCCATTACGGCTCTAATCCTTCCCATCACTAGCAGTCTGCCCTCCATTTGTCCCACTGTACCTTTTACGGCTTTATTCCCCTGCCGGTTATTCAACAAATGATCAATGTTCGTATCTTCTCCATCTGTCAT
This sequence comes from Tor tambroides, assembly GCA_021397915.2. Classification (NCBI taxonomy): domain Eukaryota; kingdom Metazoa; phylum Chordata; class Actinopteri; order Cypriniformes; family Cyprinidae; genus Tor; species Tor tambroides. Next base: position 8,162 of record JAFVLL020042912.1, read on the forward strand.
GAATCATATATTCTTAATTCAGAACCATTCACCTATGCCGTACTCCACTCTTTCTTTCTCATTGCATTTCTGTAAAGCGGCTGACTGACTGATAAGCACATTGTTCTAGAAGCTTTCTTTCATTCACACTTCTTAATTAACCCTCAGGGCTGCCACAGCTGAACCAAGAGAGATTCAAACTGCTGCCTTTAACGCACTTACATTTTTTTTTCATTTTGTCAGAGGCATTTTAAGTCAAACTGAAATCAAAATGGACACTGTTTACTTTCTTAATGCATGCTCCTGGTCTTAAAGCAATTCTCCAACCAAAAATGAGCATTTGCTCATCATTTACTCACTCTAATGCCATCCCAGATGTATATGGCTTTCTTCTGTGGAAAAAAAAAAAGAAACAACATTTTTAGAAGAAGATCTCAAATCTGTCCATGTAATGCAAGTAGATGGGAACCTCTAAAAGTGACTCTAGAAAGTCATGAGGGTTAGTAAATGAATGAGCTAATTTCGATTTATGGGTGGAGTATCTCTTTGAGGCCCATTCATGCCAAGAATGCTAACTATTAATATAAATATGTTAACATCCACATCAACAGACAATAATGCTCCTTTTATTATAAGCACAGGATGTAGTTATTTTACCTGCCTTTTTAAATGCTCAAGCTTTGTGAAGTTGGTGGATTCTAACTGGCTGTCAACGTTTCTATTATTCATCAAATGAGAAAAAGTTCTGAAAGTGATTCCAATGATATCAGTCCTCTGCACTATGATAGTTACAGTTGTGGTGTGGACTTCTTATTCTCATAGAATTAAAATGATTATTAAAACTTCTGAGAACTTCAATTAAAACTTCTATTAAAACTTATCATTATAGTTTTTGTCACTGGTGTGAATGGGCGCATAATTCATCAGTGCATGTTATTCTAAAGTAAAACTTCCTTTTCAGCTCACGTCATCTTGGCTGTGGAGCAGAGAACATATTCCAATAACCAATAATTATTGTAATGCTATTGTAGTTTTAGGCTACTGTTGTGGGTCAGCGCAGCATTTCTAATGTCTTGTCTCTGTTAATATTAGTTAACAAAGATTACAGGAATAGGTCACACTTTATTTTAAGGTCCAATTCTCGCTATTAACAAGCCATTAACTATGACTTTTTCCTCAATAAACTCCTAATTTGCTGCTTATTTTTAGTTAAGGCAGTTGTTAAGTTTAAGTATTTGGTAGAATTAGGGATGCAGAATATGCTTATTCAGAATATGTGTTTTATAAGTACTAATAAACAGCCAATATGTTAATAATAGGCGTGCTAATAAGCAACTAGTTAATAGTGAGAATTAGTCCCTATGCTAAAGTGTTACCCAGCAATAATATCATGTAATGGTACATCTAAAAAGAAGCTGAGATGCTTTTTAGCCCCTAAAAACACTTATGTTGGTTGGATGGTTAATAAAACATTAATTTCAAATTGTCATACTTTAAATTTTGAACATACCTGAGCAGCTCTCTATGCTCAGTTAGACCTTCAGCCTCCACATCCTCTTAAAAAAAGCCTCCTCTATGGGTGCCGGCAGTCAAGTCAAGTGTTGGCATTTTTTCAGGAGAGAAATAGTCTTCAAAAATTACTGCAAGCTTGTAGTTAAGTCTGGCACCGTTCTGGTACGGAACGATCAAGATTCATGATCCAATCACTTCCCAATAGACTATTTCACTCTGAAATGCATCACATTATGGAAGTAAAATTGGTTTCGAGTGCCATTTCATGTTAACTTCAAAGATGTTCATTTCAAAGATTTTACCTGTCCATTGGAGAATCATTCTGGGGCTTTTTTCTGTCCTAATGTATATAGGTTTGTGATTTTGTTCCTGCTGCATATTTACATGTCAAATTGTTTATGACAATTTTGACAAGCATTTGTCAAAATAAACCCATGTGACTGTCACTATTTTGAAGTGATAAATTTGTTGTTTGACAGCTAGCAGAGTATACGCAAGGGTAAAATAATGTGTCTTGACAGTTTTCTGACAGAGCATCAGTTGTAAAAGTGCAGTTGAAGAGGTAATACTGAACATTCGCTTTGTTTTAACTAGCAGGATTCATGGCTCAGTGGACTGTCTGTCAGAGCTGTCCTCGTCTCGGATGAACTATTCCTTCACAGGTGAGCCATTC
>JAFVLL020042913.1:0-20030 GCA_021397915.2 Tor tambroides
GACTGACCGGCTGCTAGCAAGAGACTTATAACCTTACCGTATTTATTTTTTTAGCCACTCGAGGAGTGCAATTTTGCTCATGAATTGGTCAGACGGGCTGGAGTTGTGATAGGAGCCAATGGCTTCCTGGATTTGGCTGATCGGGAGCATGTTTTTCCACCTCAAACGACTTCTAGTTCCCACTATGCTGACCCTACGGAGCTTTTTAAAGATGTAAAGGTCTCAATTGAGGACAAATAGAGGAACTAAGTGTGGACAGAACAATGATGGGTCCTCTTCCAAAATCTGCATCCCCTGCTAGCCAAGAAGTACACTGGGTGACTCAGACCTGGGTTTGGTCGTGGGGAGCTGGTGTTTTCCCCTCGAACAGGAAAAGCGGCGCTCCACCCCGACCGTTGAACACTGGTGTGAAGCCCATATGGTTCCTGACTGAGCTGCACATGTACATGGATGAGTTCCTCTCGTTTATTTAGCAGGTGCTTTGCCAGATTTGTGACTCGTGTCCTTGATATGTTTAAATAAAGTGCACTGACCGCAATGATTTCCCATCATCGCTTCCCTTGCTCACAGCTATCCATTGTTCTGTGGCTTTCAGCTGGGGCGTCCATTATAACAAAGCCAGTGATTGGATTTTTCAGCACAATTAATTACCCAAAACAAAATAGTTAGGATGTTGCTTTCCAGCTTAAGTTAAAAGAGGCCGCCTCTACAAATGTCTGTGATACAGTATTTTGGTCTCTAGATATGGCATGGTTCCATTCTTCAGTGTAAGTTTTTAGCATTTTTTGTCATTTTATAGTTTGTTTGCTTGATTCGTCTAATAGTTTTCTGTAAATGTAACCACTTTTTTGTTTGAAATTATTCTTTAAAAATAAATTTAAGATCTCCCATTGATTTGTTAAAAATCCAACTGTCAGCTATGATGTGATTGTAATATTTGTTTAGGGAATTGTGGTTGGTATTCTTTCTTTTAATTTAATTGACTGATTTTTAAATGGTCTATTTATTGGATACTATATCTTGAGGAGATTCATTTCTAGTTTTGGATAAATTTGTTTTTTGGAGGTTTGTGTATGTTTTATTAATGCCACCATGGAATCTGAGTTGAATTGGCTGCACCAGGTTGAATTAGAAGTTAAATTGAAATGACAGGAAGAAGAATTTACTGAATTGCAATTCAAAGAAGATCAACACAGGTATACGTTCTGAAAAATAAAGTGTTCTTCCACCCTGATCCACAAAAATGTATTTATTAAATTTGATGAAATATTTAAATAAAGATGTAGTTCAATGTTTAATCATATTTAATATTGTTCAAGCAAATTAAAAAATCTATCTGTTAAAACAATAATGCTTAATAAAGTTAATGTTTAAACTTATTTGAATGTAAAGCCAACACTCAGACTTTGCTTTTCTAGTTAAAAATTTAGTTGTATACAGTCGTGGCCTAATGGATAGAGAGTTGGACTTGTAACCTGAAGGTCATGGGTTCGAGTCTCAGGTCCGGCAGGGATTGTAGGTGGGGTGAGTGAATAACCAGCACTCTCTCCACCCTCAATACCATGACTGAGGTGAGACCCTTGAGCAAGGCACCGAACTCCCAACTGCTCCCCGGGCGCCGCAGCATTGGCTGCCCGCTGCTCTGGGTGTGTGTTCACTACTGTGTGCATGCACTTGGATGGGTTAAATGCAGAGGACAAATTCTGAGTATGGGTCACCATACTTGGCCACACACCACTTCCCTTTCCCCTTTTATTTTAATTGAGTTTAATTCAAATTCAAATTGCAATTCTGAGTCCTTCTGAGTCCTAAATTCTATTCAAATTCAAAAATTTTAAATGCATTCCTAATTAAATTTTGAATAATGCACAACGCTGAATGTCAAAATCCTGAGAAGAGATTATATATAAGTGTATGTGCATGAATGTGTATATGTGATGTGCTAAAAGTAAGCATATGTGCTCATGAAGTCCGATTGAGGTGTGGTTGACAGGAAGTGTGTGTGTTCTGGGCTTCTGAGCAGCAGGATCTCCTGTACACACACTCTCCTCCCCATAAGATTTTACAGCACAGCTGAAGCGGTTGTTTAGTACCAAAATACGCTGCCACGCATTCGGAAATTAAGGAATAGGACGTTTATTATCAGTTCACATCGTTCAAGAAACGGTACCAGGTAAGGGTAGTGCTGCTGTGCAACAGAGATTTTAGACATTAGATAAAGATTTTCTTGAACTTTCTAGGTTTTGCTATTCTTATTTCTCACATTAGGTTTTGTAATGATTAGAGAATGATTCCCATGGAGTTCAGTGTTGGTATTTAGCAAATTCTCTACCGGTTGACACATTTCTATACTATCTATTCTTACTCTGTAACCCATTTTTACAATGGCTTTGTTAATTCTGAACACATGCTGAGTATTTTCTAGCTGTATTTTAATCTAGCTGCTGTACGAGCCTGTGGCCATGCAGTAAGCCGCGGAGTGTCATGCCTCATTTGGATATGGTCCTGCAGCAAGCTTTACTTTAGAAGTGGTTTGCCGTTTCTTACCCCTAGTCAGCTTATGCCGCTACACAACGCAGACCATCGCTTCATATGCAAGCGCAGAAGTGTTGCAAGCTACACCCTGGCAGGCCCTTTCAGCCTCATTTCATATCCAATGGTCTGTCTCCCGTTCTGGGGACTTACTTCAGAGAGACTAGTTTGTCATTAAGGATGATTTATGTCTGGCATGTAATAGAGAAGTTTTGGGTGAAGTGGTTGTATAGCGCTGTGGGGTGCTGCTAGACTCTGGGTTTGGCATGGAGATGAGCTTGGCAAGGCGTAGCAGCCATTATAACCATGAGGGATATGACCCCCACTTTTAGAAATTGCTAAATTGACCCCCTCTACTTTTTGGGACATAGTCATTATATTTTAAATGGTTTATTTCTGTTGAGTGCAGTCCAAAAAATAATAATAATAATGACTTACATTTTATGAAAATTGTGAGTGGTGTGGGCCTGTACAGAACTTGCTGCTGCAATTACTAGCATGTACTGGGTGGTTGTTTCTATGCAGTTTCTAAGATGTCCTAAAGGTTTTTTCTACTACTCCCAGACGTAGAGGGCAAAGCAAGAGGGTTTTGGCCATTAGCTTCATCCCTGAGACTCCACTGCTTTCCTCTTGTTTGCTCTGAGTCCCTCCTCTCTGGCTCAGCTCCCAGTCTTTGATTCTCGTCTGTATTTCTCAGGTTTTGCACGTCCTCAGCACTGCGGAGCGGCTCCAGCCTTCTTCTGCTGAAAACAATGCCTTCACACGGGTTTCTTGCTTTTAGGGTGTGCCCATCGACTATAATTGAGCCGTTCGCATCCAGGTCTCTTCTGATGTTCAGATCCTGCACAACAACAAGCCTTTGTGACTCTGATTGTGGAAGGTAAACAGACTGTGAAGTCAATGACAGATTGAAGCATTTGATGTTCAATACTGTTGACGAGTGAGACGTCTCTTGAAGGAAGTGAACTCCCTGCACTCTTTGGGACAGGAATAAGATTTCCGGAGATTTATGGAGTGAAACGGAACGAGATTGAAGTGGAGAGGTGATGATAGTGGCCATTCAGCAGAGAAGTAGAGGAGTGAGAATATTATGTAATGATTCAAAACATATGAACCCAAAGTCCCTCATCTGCTCTTGTGACATTCGATTAAATTAATGGTCACAGGTCACACACAGTTTCTTCATGGCTTTGAAAGAAACAGCTTTTTCAGAAAGCAGTGTCCTGAATATCACATTGATTTTAAAGCACTTTTTATTTGGACATTTGAGACCATATAGTTAGACATTTATTATAGACATTTACTATAGACAGTTATTTGCATTTGAAGTAAATTAATTTGATTCACTTTTGTGTATCAGTACGACCTGTCCATTTTAATGAATCAATTCAAAAGTCTGATTCATTATGCATCATTACTCAAAAGTGTTATTGCTACATTGGTAGTTTTTTAAAATGTCACTAAAACATCACATAATTACTAAATATTTTATCTTCTTGGCGACAATGGCTGTTTGGATTTTGCATAAATATTGAAATATATATTGAGTAGAAATTCATTTAAAATCTGTAGCTTTATTATAGCTCTATAGCCCTCTTTTGCCCTATTTACGTGTATCACGCAAATTTAAATCTTTTCATCATACTTGATTTTGGCAGTTACAGCCTACACATAAGTCATGATTGTTTGGTAGGTCTCTGCAGTCACACAGCTGAGCTTCTATTCCAGATGTTTCTAAGCCTGTGCTTGACATTTGTCTCATTCAGAGTTCATGAGGAGTTAGTCTCTCTCACACAGTGGGATCATTTACCTCAGGAGACACGCTTTGTGATGTGAACACATGTACCTGACTTGCTGACAAAAACACCAGAGCTTGCATCATAGTATCAGATGTTTAGTTATGAGCACGTCCAGATGGGATATGCAGGCATTTTTGCATTTCTCTGGAGTGGATTGTTAAACAGAGCAGAACAGTCTTATTGATAGCTGAAAGCATAACAAATCTATGTCAACTGAGGTGGGGGAAAAAATAAATTATATATATATATATATATATATATATATATATATAAATAAAGAAAAATATATAGTATATTATTAATAGACTTGGTGTTTTTGGATGGGCTTTGAGATGTCTGCCTTAACAGGAAATATTTCTGTCTGTTTGTTTTGAATTTTGTGTGTGGTTTTAGCTTTAGGAGAATGTGATCTTACAGTATTTCATCTCGCTCTCATCTATTATGTGTGTTATGAACTTGAGACGTCATGTAGGGATTATGACGGTACACAAGCTTTGACCCCTGCACCCCTTTGTCATGGGACACGATGAATGAGATGTCTGGATAAGGAAAGTGAATTTGAACGGATTACCTGGGGTTCTGTAACTGTTATTTGAGTGAAATGAGATTCAGGTTCTGAAGTTTGAACAGAAATATTTTGCAGGAGCTGCAGCTCTTAGTCTATCACTATCACTATTTATTATTAAAATAATAAAAATATAAATTAATAAATAATAATAAAATATCATATGAAATTTATTGCTTGGGTGTTAGTTTGTTAGCTAATGCATTAACAAATGAGACCTTATTGTAAAGTGTTACCTTTTAATCTGTTTAAATTGCTATATTTGCCTCGCTATGATTTCATAATTTCACTATGATTTTGTTTGACCAAGTTTTGATGCTCTAATCAACTAGACACTAAATAAGATTGTTCCACATGAGCTCTTTTGTTCGTTTTTCATTTTTGGTACCTTTAAGCACTTGATGAAGCACACTTTAGCTCCAAAGGCAAGCGGTCAGCGTTTGAGAGGACATGCAAAGAGAAGTTAAGCATACTGAGGGTGTTGCACACTGCTGAACATCACATGCACTCTAGAGATTCATTTGTTCTGTTTAAGTGTTTTCATACGAATTGCGTCTACAATCCCAACATAAGCCAAAGAGTGTGTGTCTGTCTGGGCATTCCCTGTCTGACGGTGCAGTATGATTACTCATCATTCATGATTTATGTGTTCCTCTTCCTACTCAATTCTCAGCGCTGCAGGCATAGATACAGTTGGGAAAACAAACAGCAACACCCAAACTGGTTGAGATGGAGTAATCAAGACAGTATGGAAAATATGTAAACAGCAGGCCAAGCGAGAAGCAGCGTGAGCCATTAATCCCTGGAGGAAGAGGAGAAGAGAGTACACATGCTGGAAACAGAGAAGACAAATGATATGTTATATTAGAAACAGAATGTATCGTGACATTGGCACTGCCATGAGGGATATTAGTATGTATTATGAGTTGCTCTGTTGGGTGGAGTTCAGTTGGGTTGTGTCTGAACAGTATACTGTTATTGTACAAAGTGGGGTAAGGGGATTTTTAAAAATCTATTTAAAAAAAAAAAAATCTTTCTCACTTTAACTCACACTACATTCACCAAACTTTGCACAGCGTGTTTGTAGATATACACAGTATACATTATGTCTTGAGCAGTGTTCATTTATACAGCTCTATCTATCTGTCCGTCTGTTCGTCTGTAAGGCCTGTATCTTTTAAACATCAGTGCTTTTAAAGAAAAAATGTTCAGAATACACAACTATTTTTCAATGGTCATCAATAGAGGTAGATTGTGTTTTGACCACATAATGATGTAGTTATAGTACTCACCAGCAGGAGAGAAGCTAACCAGCTAAACCCTGACCCTGGTATAGTAGTAATAGATAGCATACATATGCTGTTTTGGCTGTGGTTTCTGAGGCTGTTTGTCAGTGAGGGTGAGGTGGGTGTTATCTGAACAGACCCTCCGACTGCATTCAACAGAGACATTGTATTGTACTTCAAACTCACAGAGCTCTCAGGATGGCATGTTCACTCCAGTCCCACTTCAGAGAAACACAGAGAGAGACGCTTGCTACTCTAATAGTTTTTGTGCTGCCGTGAAATACAGGTAATATTCCTGCTCTCACCAGAGCTCAGATAAAACCTTTGAGAAACTAATTTGTTGTCTTTGGTGGTCAGCTGCCTTTTAATAATAGAAATTTTCCTTGTAAATTGGATAATTACATTGCAAGTACAAGTTACTATATTGATGACGTGGTGAAGGCCGCTGCACAGTGAATTAAATATGATTATTGCCTTATTAAATGATAAACAAAGCAAAAATTTGTAATTTAGTTAAAAAGCTATATATATATAGGATTTTCTAGTCGAATCGAATTGTTTAACTTGTAATTTTCTTAATCTACCATAGCTCTAATGACAGTCGAATCATACATTTGGGGTATGGGCAAAATACGTTTCCAAGAGTCAGGTCAGACATTGGACAGTCATAATTACAAAGCACATCACTGTCAATTGTTTGATTAAAAGATAGATTAAACGTCAGCAAAACCTAAGAATTCACAACATTTTTACAGTAGTGCTCTCATATAATGCGTTATATGACAGTAAATATTAATGTTCTGCATTTCTGTTTGACATGCATGAAGATGACCAGTAGAATGAAGCATTTGATAGCATAGTTTTTAATCATCGGGATTTAACTCATCATTTATCTCATAGAATACGCTTTCGTTATTAATACAATATAAAGAATATTACGACTTATAGGCTAACTGCACAGAATGCCCCGAATGCACATGAGCGTGTCTGCACGGCTCTGAATGAACTCTATATCTGTGGACGATTCTTCACGCAACAGTGTGTAGAAACATGGCAACTAAACTCTTAAAACAGCTATTATTACAGTGTTCTATTATAATGTTATGTATATGATAATAATCATAGTCACACACAGCATTGTTGTTTTATCACCTTAGAACTACAAGCAGTGTAATTCATAATCAAATCCATGTTAATATTATACTTAGATAAATAATATATACACACGTATATATATAAACCAGCTTGAAATGTTTTAATCACTTGTACCTACCTGATTGAAAAATCCAGTGTTTCACTCTGCCTGTGTTAATTTGACTTGTTAAAGATTTAAATGCCTGTCAATAAAGATGTTCGTCATCATGGATTATGGAAAGTGAAACTTTAAATCTAGGTGGTTGACTATCTGTTTCTTAAAATAATTTTTTAAAGCTTCTTTCTTTCACATTCTTATTTACAGCATCATCATAATAGGCTATATATTAACTTATTGGGAGAAAACTGGTTCTATGTGAAATCAGACACATTTGAGCACCCTATAGCTAAAATGGCATGATCATAACATCCTGCAACACTCCGATTGTGAGATTGTAGTCAATCAGGCTCATTCCTATCACATCTAATCATCACTATTCAGGGGGGCCCCCATAATAAATAAATATATATTAAAAAAAAAAAAAAAAAAAATATATATATATATATATATATATATATATATATATATATATATATATATATATATATAAATAATATTTAAAAGTGATCTATATTTTTAAATAACAAAATTTCAAATTTGAAATTATATATTTTGGATGGACTTAGTGTAGAAATATGTGCGTCTATATATATATAGAGAGAGAGAGAGAGAATGTGAGATTGGTGGGCGAATCAGATGCACCCCTAATATAAATATATATATATATATATATATATATATATATATATATATTTATTTATTTATATATTTATATATTTATTTATTTATTTATTTATATATATATATATATATATATATATATATATATATATATAATTTTTTTTTTTTTTTTTTTTTTTTAGGGGTGCTCCCGAATAGTCGACGAGAGAGAACACATATTTTACTATTTTTAAGTCCATCCAAGAATTATTATTATTTTTTTTTTTATAATTTCAAATTTACACAAATTTTTTATTTAAAAATATTAATCATTTTTAAATAAATATTGTTTATAAATTAATAAAACTATTTTATATTAACTATTTAGCCCTAATGTGCTGTTGTAGTTAAAGTAAAGGAGAATCAGAAGTTGAAAATAAGTATTTGTATCCTGAGGGCAGAAGGTTACAGCTCTAAAACTGTCAGTATCTTCTCAAGAATTGCTTCGGCTGTGTCTGGTCTCAAACAGCCTGGAAGCCAGTATTAAATTCCATGCTGTTAGTGAGGCTGTATGATCACCTGCCTGTTTTCCTCAGTAGTTTCAGTGACCTTTTTTTTTTTTTTTTTATAGCGGTGTCGTACTGCATTGATATTCATACTTGCAAACATATCAATTTGCACACTGACAGTTGTGTTTGAACTCTTCTGTCTTGCTTTAACTTAACCATATAGCTTTTATACTGCAAAGGTAGAACTGTGCTATGTTTTGATTCTCATGCACATCCAGCAGTGAGTGTGATGACAGTGATAAAGGAACTACGACTTTCTTCTTTGCTAGCACTGGTATTTCCTTCAGGAACAGTTGTATGAATCTAGTGTTGTTGTGTTTTGTCTGTAATCCATCAGCCAGCGAGCATCCTTCAGAAGCTGAAACACTCTAGCTGTTTTAAAGGGGATTGAAGTCGTTTGTTTTATACATCAGAGTCGATCTGGGAGAGCGTTAGGCTCGGCGGTGTTCTTCAGATCGGTGCTTTACAGCTACTCGGCTCACGCTGGGTGCTCCTCTGCGTAACTCAGCCTGCCTTTGAGCTTGTCAACTCATGTTAAACCTGTAAACTGAGAACTTGATGATAACTAGAGAAGGAGAGAGAGAGAGGGGTGGGCTGATGAGGAGGCTGAGAAGCTTTTGTCTGTCAAAACCAAATGCAACCCACAGAACTTGCTGGGGATTTCAGTAGGGTTTGGGTGAATTCTCATTTCTGTGATGGTTCAGACATTTAGCTTTTTTTTTTTTCTTTATTTTCTTTTGCGATACAGACACAACGTGGACATGAGATTCACCTAGAAATTTACCAGCCATTAAATATTTTCCTTTTTTAATATTTACAATATTTTTGTAACATTATTTTCAGCATCATTACTCCAGTCTTCAGTGTCACATGATCCTTCAGAAATCAATATAATATGCTGATTTGCTGTTCAGGAAACTTTAAAAAAAAAAAATAATAATAATAATAATAATAATAATTATTATTATTATTATTATTATTATCATCAATATTTAAAACAGTTGAGTACATTTTTTTCTTCAGGATTCTTTGATGAATAGAAAGATTCAAAGATCAGCATTTATCTGAAATAAAAAGCTTTTGTAACATACACTATACCATTCAAAAGCTTGGAGTCAGTATAATGTCTATATATATATATATATATATATATATATATATATATATTATTTTTTGGGGAAATAAATTTTAGAAATTAATACTTTTATTTAGCAAGAATGCTTTAAATTGATCAAAAGTGACGATTAAGACATTTATAATGTTACAAATGATTTCTATTTCAGATAAATGCTGTTCTTCTGAACTTTCTATTTATCAAAGAAACCTGAAAACATTCTACTCAGCTGTTTTCAATAATAATAATAATAATAATAATAATAATAATAATAATGTTTTTTGAGCAGAAAATCAGAATATTAGAATGATTTCTGATTTCTCATGTGACTGGAGTAACGATGCTAAAAATTCAGCTTTGAAATCACAGGAATAAATTCCATTTAAAAATATATTCAAATAGAAAACAGTTATTTTAAAATGGATTTTTTTTTACTGTTTTTGCTGTACTTTGGATCAAATAAATGCAGGCTTGGTGAGCAGAAGAGACTTTAAAGCATTAATTCTTACATTAAAAAACAAAAATTCTGTTCTGTTCAAAAACTTTTGACTGGTAGTGTACATATAAAAAAACATTATTTTATTTTTTTTGTGTTTTTTTATTTTAAATATAATAGTTTCATAATACTTCACTAAAACTGATATACCATTCTTTCACAAATTAAGTATTAAATTTAGTATTACCTTAGTATTTTTATGTTGAAATATTATTTATAAAAATATTATATAAAAATAAAAATGTAAGTCTAAATAATTATATATTAATAAGTACACTTTTAAAGTTACTGGCCAACTGATGTGTAACTTTACTTAAAAAGCCTTTTTTTTTTTTTTTTTTTTCTTGCATTTGGTGCTTGATGAGTGTTAATTTTGGACCTTGTGTATATTTTTCTAAGGATTTTTTCCCGTCTGTTTCATAAATGCTCACAGTGAGCAAAAGGGAGGGAGAGAGAGAGGGAGAGCGAGCAAAAAAGGGAGGGCAAAAAAGTGAGAGGGAAAAGGGAATGACAGTAGCCTGCAGCTAGACTTCCTAGATTTCCGTGCCGTGCGCTCGTTGAGTTTGTAGGTGCTGCGTCTGGTTCTGACCTCCTCTCTTAGTCCATAGCCATATATAGTGTGAATATCTTTTATGATCCTCTTTTTTTGGCTAGAGCGAACAGGGAATTTGAGTCAACATTTCAGCCTTTCTCAGGAAGCCAAGAAAGCCGACGTGTTTGCGCACACATCTACACACTCACTCCTGCTGGCTGGATTATAGTGTGTGTTTGAGAGAGGTGCGCTGCGAGTCGGACCGGACGATCCCGCAATACTCTCTGCTCGGAGGAGAATGCGGCGCTGGGGCTGAAACACACACACACACGCGTGCATTCATACCCGTTGAGGATGGCCACCGCTGTGTTTCAGGTAGGAGATGGTGACATGGCTCGCTGGGGCTGGGAACCTCCTCGGATATCTTGGGAATTTTAAACTCATTTGCTCTCGGAGCTGCGTGTGTGTGCGCCTCTGACGGTTTGTGTGCTTGTTCTGTGTGAAGACAGAGAGTAAGTGTTCGCAGACGTGTTTAAGTCAAGCTCAGACTGCAGAACTTGTGAGACGAGAGCAGTCAAGCAGCTCTTGTAGGTTTGTGAAAAGCGCGGGACTGCTGGTGATGATGTTGAGGAGAAATTTAGCCACATTAAACATTGGCTTTGGAGTGCGACTCGATGCTGAAAGTGAATCATACTGATGTTGTAACTAAACTAAACCAATGCTGACCTGACTTGAGCTAAATATTGACACTGTTGTCTTTAGGATTGTGCTTCACAGCAGAATCTGAACTCCATAGTTGAGTTTCCATATTTTTTTAGTGAATCTGTATCGTATAAAGCGCTACAGAAATAAAGGTGACTTGACTTGTTGTGATTTCACAGTGATTTTAAAGGAATAGTCGGCCTGGAAATGAAAATTCTGTCATTTATTCATCCTCAAACTTGTATGCCTTTGTCTGATGATGTTTTGAAGAAGAGTTCATACCGTTTAACACTGTAGAATTAGCATGTCTATATGACTCGATTTCAAGACTTCTGAAGTCATCAGTGATCTTCTGTGAGGAACAAACTGAAATTTTAGTCATTATTGACTGAAAAGCTTTTCCTTTGCTGAAGTAACTTGTCCTTTAAATGATGTAATGATGTTTGGTTTTGTCGGCATCAGACCAAGCTCAGTGTATCTAGAGCAGGGCCGTTGCTAGTGTGGTGACAATTCTAGGAGCCCCCACTGCCCAGGGGGCCCCACAAAATCCAGGAATTTTACTATATAGGCCCATGTTCTGTGAATAATTCTAATATTTTATTAGTTGTATAACTGAGATATTATGAAAACCACAAAAAAAACATGCAATTTGGTTCCATACTTGTATATTGTACAGTATATGATATGTGTGTGTGGGGGGGGCCCACATCAATATTTTTTCAGGGGGCCCCCAATCCTCTAGCTACGGCCCTGATCTAAAGACATCACATTTGAATTTGTACAAGCTCTAGCGAGTAGGAAGATTTACATCTTCCATAATGAACTTAAATAGTTCATCAGCCTGCAAAATGTGAGCTGAATTGAGCCGGATAATGACACTTACTTTGCAACACTGACGCTGTTATTGAACTGAATCGAATCAGCATCGAACTTGAGCTGAATAATGACGCTATTCTCTTTTATAGAGCTGTTTTTCAGCTGAAATTGAATTTGTTTTATAATTGATGAACTTTGCAGCATTAACAGTGTTATTTTCCTGCTTATTAGTATGAAGTGGCTTTGAAACAATCTGAATTGTATGTAGGGCTATAGAAATAAGTGTGACTTGGTTTAAATTAGCCTAATTATATGCTGGTTCCCAAACGATAGTAGCTTGGTAGTGAATGTTTGTCTGCATGTGTTTATGTGGATTTTAGATCTGCTGAGAGTTAAGAGTGAGAACTAGAGTCAGACTGTTGTCAGTGTTTTGAGTGAGTCTCTGGTCTGGTGTAGGTGTCACTGTGGTCTCACAGCGAGGATGCCCAGCTTTGATTCGGGTCTCTGAGTAGCATGTTTTCAGAGCTTCCCTTTCTGCTGTAACAAATGCAGCTGACAGGATGACAAAGCTGCTGTTAAATGCTGAACAATAGCCGTCCCCCTGTGGTACAGACCAACACCACGGCGTGTGGCTTTCTTTTCTTTATACACATCCCACCAAACCTGTCAAGAACTTGTCCTGGACAATGTTCTGAAATGAAATGCAGCCTATTTTATTTCATTTTTAATTGCAATTACATTTTCATGAGATTTTTTGTTTTGTTTTGACATTACTAATGCTATTAAGGCATTTTATTAAAATCATAATGGATTTATACGTCATATGGACTGCCTTTAAATTATGCTGATTTTCTTTAAACAAACAAACAAAAAATTCTGTTATACAGTAAAGGATTATTGTTTCAGTATTAAAAATCTTTTAGAACAAAGTGGTTAAAAACAGTAAAACATCTGGACACAGTACGGTAATGAGAATTTGTGCATAGATGTTCACTTTCATATATGTGACCTTGAACCACAAAACTAGTCATAAGGGTCAATTTTTTGAAATTGAGATTTCTACATCATCTGAAAGCTGAATAAATAAGCTTTCCATTGATGTATGGTTTGTTAAGATAGTTTTATCTTGGCCAAATATCCTATTTGAAAATCTGGAATCTGAGGGTGCAAAAAACATATTTTTTTTTTAGGTTGAAATGTGACATGGATGTGTTTTAATGAGATTCACCCTTGCTCAAACCCTCCCACAGGTTTTTCTCCATTGACCAGACAACCTGATGACCCTGAGGTCAAGACAGGCAGTGACCTTAAATGTCAAACCCCAGACTCTTTAGTGCTGGTTATTTATGATGCTGCAAACTCGATTAATGTGTTTATGGCATCAGCGGTTAGATAAACCTTGTGGCTTTTCAAGTACCCAGGCAGTTATTGCAAATTCTCAGCTGGCAAAACTCTGATGACGATCTAGTGCTGTAAAGCATTATCGTGCCGTCTGTGCACACCCATGCAACATTTATAGCTCTGTTTGTTCCCCTCTCGTCCGTTCTACCTCAACCATGGGAAAGAATGCACACGTTGTGTTTTTGGCATGTTTGCAGATGCAATTTGGACTAATTTGGCTCAAATTGAGGGGAAAAAGAAATAACGCTGTTGTGAACACATCCAGTGTATTTATCATTATCTAGAGATAGCGAGAGGGGGAAATAGATGGCTTCATTTTCTCATGACTGCGTCCCTCATAACAAATGTGTTTTATTCCCTAGACTCCATTTAAGGTTTGCATATTTTTCTCCATTAGCAGTTGTTTTTTGTCTTCTGTATTTGATCTTGCATGTGAGCTTCGTGCAGGTTTCATTGCATGTCGAAACGCCAGTAAAACTATCAGCTGATGGAGCGTAAGAACCTGCAGTGACTCAGATATGAAAGGAGATTTGCGGTCAATCAAACAGGGCTAATTAACCGACCATTTTGTTAGTTCCCCCGCTAAGCTGTCTGATCCGTGATCGCTGCCAACTGTTTGATGCTGAAGGCTTTTTTCCTCTAAGAGAAACTTTCTGTTTCTTCCAGTGAGTTATTGGCAGGCCCACACAGATTATGAATATGCAAATCTCCACAGAAAGCTCTGCAGATTCACAAAGTTATACACATCCCATTGCGCCTCTATCAATCAATTTTCTTATATAAGTTTTCATTAAGTATGTTTATTATGCTTACTAATATTGGCACTTTACAGTAGAGATTTACAGAACTCTAGTACAGTTTGGAAATTACACTGCTGTTCAAAAGATTGGATCCAGTAAGTTTTTTATCTATTTATTTATTTTTTACATGAATATTAAGCAGCGCAACTGTTTTCAACATTGATGATAATAAGAAATATTTTTTGAGCAGCAAATCAACATATTAGAATAATTTCTAAAGAATCTCGTGACACTGAAGACTGGAGTAATGATGCTGAAAATTCAGCATTACCATCACAGGAATAAATTACATTTTAAAATATATTTAAATAGAAAAGTTATTTTAAATAGTAAAAAAATATATTTCAGTTTTTATTGTATTTTTAATCAAATTAATATGGCTTTGGTGAACAAAAAAGACTTCTTTTAAATACATTTAAAAAAATCTTACTGGTTTGATTAAACACATTCAACTTAATTAAACAAATGCTTCAGTGTTTCTGCATTCGGACAAATTCCTCACTCTAATTAACACATTTTTATCTTCTTTAACTTTTAAAATTCCACATAATTCTACTTAGAATATGCAAGAATGCAAAGAGAGCTGTCTGGGCATAGTTATTGGTAACTTGTTGGCTGATTTTTACAGTGATAATGGTGTCAAGTATTAACAAGACATGCAGAAAAAATCTTTCTCTTGCTTTATGGTCTACGTTTGGTCTCCAGGTAATCATCGAAAGAAAGATTCTAGCAGCTTGGCTGAGCTCGGAGCAGCTTTCTTCGGCATTCCTCCTGTTGGCTTCGGCTGTGATTTAGAGGCTCCTCAAGCTCCTCTGTTACTGCAGTTCCAACATTTCCCACTTACACATAGCGAGGCAGATGAATCCAGATCCACAGCACTCTAACACTGTCCAGTGTGGAATTCTGTGTGATAAATGTGCATTAAAAAAATGGGCTGTTATGGAAGTTCAAGGATCATTTGATCTCATGGCTGGAAGATGTATTTAGTGTCGGCTTAGATTCCACCAGATAAATAAATCTGCATCTCTGCCGTTAGAGAGTTTGGCCAGCCGTCCAATGTGGAGATCGACTCACTTTTCCTCCTAGAAAAGCTGCATTCGGCGTGGATGTTCAAATATACCAGCGGATTATGCAAAAGTGCAGTTTGGTTTGTGCATGTGGGCTTTTTAAGAAGCATTCGCAACATGCATAAAAGGAAATTACAGCTTTGGAGGTAAATGATAGGACTCGTAACTGGCTCGTAAATTTGAGAGTATTTTTCGAGTGTTGTTAAGCTTGTTTACATTCTTGTGCCATGTTTTAGCTCTCGTCGCATCAGACCTGGAGATCTTTACCACAAATTCATACCGTGACAAAACATTTGTCGTCATTTTCCAGGGTTGATGGGAATTTTTTTTTTTTTTTTGTAGTAGCTCTTCTTTTCTTCTTTCCATATTGAAGCAAGAAGCTCTTCTTTTGATATTGAAGCAGGTCCTTCTTGTACTTCTCAGATGTCTTATCAAGGGAGAGCTAATATTTATTTCCAAATAACATGTTTGAGTTATGACGAGACTCACATAGAATCGGCACTTGCAGAATTCAGCAGAGAGATTTTCACAAATGTAGTATGCAAATAAAGACATTATAGCAATTTTATGTATTTGCTCAAATTTATAGTATGTTTTTGAATAAGTCTCTTATTCTCACCAAGGCTGCATATATTTGATCAAAATACAATGAAAAGAGTGAAATATTGTAGAATATTATTACAGTTTATATTCATTTTTATTTATCCTTTCCATTTTATTTATAATATGCTGATTACTCAAGAAACATTTGATCAATAATTATCAAATATTATGAATGCTCTGCTTAATATTTTTGTGGAAACAAAGTTCTTTTGAACTTTTGAGAATTCAAAAGAACAGTATTTATTTGAAATAGAATATTTTTGTAACAATGTAGATGTTTATATATTCGCCTTTGATCAATTTAATGTGTCCTTGCTTAATGAAAGTATTAACTTTTTACCCTAAAGTTACTCTAAACTTTTGAATTTGTGTGCATGTATATTTGTATATATTTGTAATTTTATAAATCTTTTTTTTATGCATAAATAAATAAATAAATAAATACCTAATTGTTCACAAGTTCTACAAACTCTCTGCCCCTTGTTTGTTTATAATATATTTTGACTAAATTGATTATATTTCAGCTCCATTTAGCACAATTCTACCATTTTTGCACCAAATTGCAGTCTGGGCCTGATCATGTCTGTGTTATCCTACCATCACTTACACCTAGTTACTTTTCCATTCGGCTTTATGATTTTCAGACAGATAGACTGCTCCGTAATCCTTGTTGACTACCGTGTTAAAAGAACCACTGTTTTCGAACGGCACCAGAGCAAATGCATTCAAGATGTCCACATTCTCCAGGGTTGTTAAATTAGAGTGCCAGCGAACATGAAATCTGACAAGATAGCCAAAATGTAACCAAGATGGGGCTGTTTTGATTGGGGCCCCGCTTTTCACGAGGTCACAGCAAATTAGCAGCGATCTTTAAGAGGTTTTCAGGCATTAGCAAATTGAATTCTGTCTCTGCCAAATGGTTGGAGGCTGTGAAGTGTTGGGAGGAGATGCTGACAGAGGCAGAAACACGCGCCGCGGCATTCCTGCATAGAAGCTGAGGCTCTGGGACGGTCGGGAGGGGGTTGATTTAAGACCCCTGCAGCATCTTCACAGCCTGCTGCAGTTTAAACGGATGAATGCGTTCGCTCTGCGGAAACAAAGCGCCGCCGCTCGCTTGGATTGTTTATCACTGCAGGTTGGCGGGCGGCACGTTCAGCACACCGGGGCTGATGGAGTACCCGTCAGGAAGATTGGGATCACACGAGTCGGAAAGCACAGGGCCTTAAGATAAGAAACCCCCATCATAATGAATAATGAAAAATCTCTAAGGAGTTTGTTGCAACCGACTGCAGATGACACACATGTTTCAGGAAGATTGAAATCTTCACTTTGAATACAAATAATGGGATAATTCAGATTAATAGGGTTTTATTTGTATTGTCAATATTTTAAGTAGTAGAACCAGTCACCATGTCTAGAAAAGGCATTAGTTGATGTGACAATATAAAGCCATTGGTCAAATAAAATTTGTCGTATTGGTCAGAGCAATTCATTAGATAATATTTGCCTATTTTGAGATGATCATATGTGTATGTTTTAGTGAATTGAGTATTACGAAAATGACATTTTCAGCATTTTTGTGTTTGTTTTTGTCATATCTGTTTGTTCAGTCATTATACATAATGTAAATAATTTATTGCTAAATTCAAAATATTTAATGATTTTTTAAAATATTAATAAATATTTAATAAAATATTATGCAATAAAATATATAAGTAATAAATCCATTTTAATATTAATTTATAAAATGATACAAATTGTATATTAACATACATATTAACAGATTATCATATGTATTTTTTTTCCATGAACCATTTAAGTATTTTGAAATAATTATAATTTATATTATTTTATAAGTATTGTAATATATCTTTAATATTCTATTAAATCATAATAATAAAATAATACTATATATATATTTTATATATATATATATAACATATAAAATTGCTGAAATTAAATAAACTCTTCATTACAGGCAGATGCGCTTCAGGGCAAAATTAATAAGCCTGGCCAGTATGTATCAGTCTATCAAACATGCCGGTGCAGTTTCATCACTTCCACAAAAGTAGAAGTCATAAATGTAGTAAAATGTATTGTAAGCAGTTTCTGAAAATGATTTGGCCTCTACTGTTACATTACTAATGTTGGCCGTAAAAGATGTACAGTAATGGCATCTTTGGCTTGTTTTCTGCTTCCCTAATGAATTGGCCGCTTGGTTTGAGGTGGATTATGCCAGCATTACTGTCGTCCTTTTGCTTGTGCGTTGCATTAAGCAGGCATTCAGAGAGAAAGGACAGTGGTTGAGGGGCCCTCAGATGGGTGGAGATCACTTTCAAAGTAGCTTTAGGAGAGCTGGCACTCTGTAGACCTGCTAAGAGGCCCACAGGAAGTCATTTGAGGCAGAATTAGTTAAAACATCCTGTCTTTGGGACACTTTCACACACTAGAGCTTCTATTCAGGCTAAGAGAGGTCACAGTGATTAAAAACTCAAAGCAGTTATGAGGAACTAATGTTCAGTGGCTATAATTTATTTACTTATTAAAGTTCCAGACCGTGTGATATTAAACAGAATCACTCAGACAAACCATAATTGCGCGTATTAACGGGACATTTTTGTCCTTGATAAAGCGATAGGGTTTTTGGAAGGGATCTTGGGAGAGAGTGCAAGCATGGCAGCCACTAATCAGCAGTCGCACACTGAATTTGGAACGCAGATTTGGAATGCTGTCATTTATAAGTTTGTAATCCCATGCATGGTCGTTTATTAAATCGTTTGGTTAATTTAATAATGCTTTCGACTGCCAATAAGAGTGTAGTACTCTGGCTATGTTTATCAGAGATTTCCTCGAATTTTCCACCAAAATCAGTGCTGAAAGTGTGATAAAAGTCTGCAGATTCTACAGAAATGTTGTCTTGTTTGTTCTGTAGTGACTGTTCATCCGATTCTAGATTGTGGTGTTCGTCTGATTGGAAATTCACAGAAGTCGGCTGCAGTTCACCACTGAATTTAATGACCGAGCCAAATCAATCTGACCAAATCCCGTACGGAGGAGGGTCTGTGGTGTCCGCGAGTACCAGGGTGGCAAGTTCAGCCAGAAATATGTCTGGATGGCGACTTAATGATTGCTGCGTTTTAAAATTTCAGTGCAATCATGTAGCTCTGTTTCTCACAAAAACCCACCGTCGCTGTTGGAGACACGGGGCGACCGCTTCTGTTCCTGTTTGAGGTTTTTCAGCTTTGAGGTTCAATTTTTGTGGCTTGTATGCAGTATTGTCCCCAGTAATTACTCTAACATGCCAGTCCTCCAGTCTGCTGGTCCCGTCAGGAGTGATTAATCATGTGTTGTGTTTCTCTTCCTTGTGTCCTGCCACCATGTATTGTGATGTTACAGCCGCTCGACTGACCTTAAAACACACTCTCAAATTGTTTTCTTTTAGGATGATATTATATTTTAATCATCTGTGTTTGTACATATGCCTTAGGTATGAATGCAGCAACTTTTAGAGACATTCCATTGAGTTGTGCTCCATCCTGGCTGTATTCATTTTTCAAGCCCCATTTTTTACGACTTGTGTAAAGGCCTTTTATTGGAGTTTACATGGACATCTACTGTAGAGAACCGTGCAGCTGCTGCATTTAAACAGCTGCAGTACAGGGGCGCCCCCAAGGGGTGACCAGGGGTGGCCGTATAAACTCTGGCCACCCCTGTGGCCACCCCTAGGATGATTTTGCAGTGGGTACTATTAATTTAAATGCATAATGTAAATTCACAATAGTTTATGAAGTGAAAAAAAAAAATGCAGCGCCCGCTGCAGCCACCAAAAAAGATTGTAGATTGGCGCCACCAGAGTAGTAGTCTCGGTCACGCCGCTCACGCGACCACTAAAC
>JAFVLL020042916.1:0-17156 GCA_021397915.2 Tor tambroides
TGACCCTGGACCACAAAACCAGTCTTAAGTGTCAATTTTTCAAAATTGAGATTTCTACATCATCTGAAAGCTGAATAAATAAGCTTTCCATTGATATATGGTTTGTTATGACAGGACAATATTTGGCTGAGATACAACTATTTGAAAATCTGGAATCTGAGGGTGCAAAAAAATCGAAATATAGAGAAAATCGCCTTTAAAATTGTCCAAATGAAGTTCTTAGCAATGCATATTACAAATCAAAATTGAAGTTTTGATATATTTACGGTAAGAAATTTATTAAATATCTTCATGGAACGTGATCCCTACTTAATATCTTAATGATTTTTGGCATAAAAGAAAAATCAATAATTTTGACCCATACAATGTATTTTTGGCTATTGCTAAAAATATACCCCAGCGACTTAAGACTGCTTTTATGCTCCAGGGTCACATTTTACTCCTGATTCTGTTTCCTCACCTTGATGTGTTGAACTGTTTTCTCAAATTCTTCTCTCATTTTCACTCCTTGTGTAAGTTTAATTCGTAAGGACTTCAGTGTTGTTTTGAGCTCCTCCTAGAATTTATCAAAATAAAATGTATGATACTGTTTTATATATGAAACAAGAGACATTTGTCTCAGCTTATATGTTGAAATGGCTTCACCAATGGTTCTGAATGTGTGATTGATGTGTTTCTGTGAATCTCTGCACACTAAACACACAGGCTGTTTGTCCTCCAGACAGAAGAGTTTGAGTTTCTCACTGTGTAAACTGCAAGAAGGTTCTTCAGCAGATGATGAATCCATTTTCACAGTTTGCATAAGCTTCAGCAATCTAAACATTTCTTTCAAAAATTAATAATCACAAGAATAACAAAGATCTTTTGTCTGTCCTGAAATAAACTTCTTAAAAATTCTTTTTGAAAGCATTTGTCTTCATTCTCCACTGGTCTTTGATTCCAATCTGATTACAGATATTGTAAAAAGTATCAGAAAGGAGTGAAATGATACAGTCTCTTCCTGGTAAGTGTTTTAAGAGGGTGGATCAGTGTTAGGTATGTTGTGCACCAGGTCAGACGGTAACACCAGAATTTATTCAAGTTAACAAGTTTTGCATACAGCACGCAGTGAAAATCACTTTAATATGATAGTGGCTAACTGGAAGTAGTGCAGCACAGTGCAGCATAGTTTGAATTCAACAACTTAAAGTTTGACCAGTGACTGGTCATACATGAGGTCTCAAGAACAGAGTAATGGAGTTTTTATTAACAATAAAAAAACAAACAAGCAAAAAAAAAACACTACCCTAAAGAGAAGAACACAGTGGGCCCTATTTTAACGATCTAAGCGCATGGTCTAAAGCGCAAGGCTCAGGTGCACTTAGGGCGTGTCCAAATCCACTTTTGCTAGTATAACGACGGGAAAAATGGTTGGCGCACCCGGTGCATGGTCTAAAAGAGTTGTCCCTATTCTCTCAATGAGTAATGGGTGTGTTTTGGGCATATTGTGCAATAAACCAATCAGAGTCTTATCTCCCATTCCCTTTAAGAGCCAGTTGCACTCGCGCCATGGCGGATTCGCTATTTACACAGCAGAATTTGCAAGAGCAAAGACTGAACGCGTCTCCGGAGAGGAAACGGTGTGCGAGCAAATAGGTAGCCTCATTCTGATACATGCAATAACTATCCATAATGCATTTTTATATTTATGTAGCCTACACAGTAATAATCTTTTACATTGTAATCCTTTAATTTTAATATTTGGCATGTTTGTGTGCTGCTGCACGTCCCTTTGTGTGTAATAAAAAGAGTGTAGCCTAGGCTATGCACATTGTGGACCCGCCTATAGGCGCATATTAGGCCTACTAATGCACTCTTTAAAAAACAAACAAACAAAAAAACTGCACCATTGACTTTAGAGCAGGTTTTAGTTGGTAATGACACAGTCTATTTCAGATGCCTCAAAATAGCAACACGCCAACAATGCACCTGCCCTGAACACACCTCGTTTTCCGACCAGCTCGCCCTTGAGCGCACAAATGGGTGCAAATGCATTTGCTATTTAAACAACGTGGTGCCAGACATGAAAAAGGTAACTGCGTCAGGGTGAAACTCGCAAAAAACACTTGTGTAGTGCCTGGCGCCGCATTGCGCCGGATGTATGATAGGGCCCATGGTTTGCAGACAACAATCAATGACAGAGAGCACAGGTAGAGTACAATGAAGGAAATTAGGAGAGTAATAAGGGAGGGAATAGCCATTTGGATGGTAATTCTTTCTCATGTGGATGTCTGTAAAAATAAATTTACATGGCACCTCAGTGATAAAACTCATGGATTCGGGTGGCGATTTATTCACAGTGGAGGAGCGAGTTCTGTCAAAAGTTCTATCGCTTTTGAAAAGGTACTGCCCCAGTGACAGCTTTTAAACCTTTTTTTCTGAGAGTGTGTGGGGTCCCGGATCTCCCCAGATCTCCTTCAGTTCGAGCACTGGCTAGTGTTACGTTGAGACGTATGTGGTGTCTATGCATCTCTTTCTCTCTCTTTCTCTCTCTCTCTCTCTCTCTCTGTCGTTCTCACAGATGGCCCCACCCTAATTGAACGCGCCGGTACATGCCCCGTGGTTGGCCGAGGCTGGAACTGCTCATCTTCCAAAAATGCAGCGATGCTGATCTGGATGTGGGGGTTGTTGCTGATGGTGTTGCTGGTTGAAATTGTGTTTGTTGTTAAAAAAAAGAAGGATAAACTCTGTATAGTGACTTTTGTGTAAATATTGTCAACTCTGTTTGATCTTTTTCCTTCTGTTCACCCCCCCTAGTGTTTTGTTGTTTTCTTTTCTGTTAACATGGCTGAGTATTTTAGCCTGTTGTTGTAAATACTGTAGGGGTTGGGTACCACTTTCTTTTGGTAATATTCGTTTTCTCCTGTTTTTCGGGTTAGTCAGGGAGTTAGTTCAGTCCCTGAACTTTTTCTTTCTAGGGTATTAATATTCTTTGGGTAAAAGGTTCAATTTTTGTTTATTATTTTAGCATTTGCCCAACCCTGAAATTCACTCGCTTCCTCTTGTGTGTGCGGATTGTCATTGAGTTTAATTAGTAATAAAATAAAGAAAGATCACAAGAGTCCAGTGTAAAGACCTTTGTTTTTATGTTTCTCCTAGACCTGGGACGTAACACTAGCAGTCTTTGATTTGATCGGTCATTTTGAGACTGGCAAGACCAATGATCAATTCAAATTTATCTTTTGAAATTTTTGTCATCCTAACAACATACAAAGCACATCTCACTGAAGAGCAGCAGAGAAAAATAAAGAATATCAAATACTGGGGACGTGTTATTCATAATATTTATTTGATATTGCGTTAATTTAAGTAAGGCCGTGAGGGGAAAAAGAACATAGTATCCTCACTGTGACAATTTGTATTGCCAATCTTTCCCTTACTGTCATCACAACTACTATTCATCTGTTTAATTCCATTTAACTCCAAAAATGGTCAGGAGAAATTAATTTGTTTAAAGAGATGCAAATTGCTGCAAATCACTTTGCTGAATTTGTTTCCTCAAGAGATGCAAATTGGACTAGAAAATTTAGTCTACACTATATACACAGCATGAATGTAGGATATTTGAACATAACTTGGAGTAAAACTGTTTTGCTAGACCAGTGAATTATGTGTGTATGTGTGTTATAAAGCTCTTAGCTCTGTGAACACACCTAAATGTAAAGAAAGCCACTAAAGAATCCCCCACCCCCCCATGGTGACGTTATTTTACACCTGACACATCATTGTCATCAAACCCCATATGCAAACATACTGTTCGGACAACACAGCAAGCAGTGAGTAGGCTGTGAGAAATTTGTTATAGTGGAAAAGGTAAGTTTCACACTATTTTCAGTGAATTTCATTATTAGTAAAAGTAGTTATTAAATTCTCAGTTGTTCCTTCAAACTGACTCTCAATTTAATGTTAATTTAGCATTTAAAAATAATGAAATTACTGTAAAATCTCTTTCACTTTTTCACTTGAGTCAATGTTTCTCTTCCAAAAATACATATGGGCCAGGCATAAATTAATATTTTTGTTTACTTCCTCAACAGAGGATTCACATGCAAATGCTGCAGTAATGGAATCAACTAAAGAGCAAACTCTTCGCTTTGTCTCATGGAATATTTGTGGACAAAAAAACCCAAGGATTGACTATTTCTCAAAAGAGCTAAAGGCAGACATTTTCTTTTTGCAAGAGACAAATATTGGACCTGAAAGTGACACGCCTTTGGAAAAGCCTAAAGGCTGGCGATCTTTTTTTACAGTCTATGACTCCAATAGCAAAGGAGTGGCCATCCTGATAAAAGATTGTGTACCTTTTCAGTACTTATGCCATGATGAGGACTATAGTGGGGGGTATCTGGTACTCTTCTGTCATCTTCATGACGAGCTGTTCACTCTAGTTAATGTGTACAATCACAAATATGACAAAGAAATGCTAAACAGACTGCAGGAATACTTGAGGGAAGCAGCTGAGGGTGTGCTTGTGGTTGGAGGAGATTTCAACACAGTTCTCGATCTTAGCTGTGATCGAACATCTAAAGCAGGAACAGTATCACATACACCACAGTGGGGCCCATTTAAAAAATTCACTGCCTCTCTAAATCTAATGGATACTTGGGCATACTTTCACCCTACAGTCAAAGCATTCACATATTGTCAGAATGACAGTTATTCTAGATTAGACATGTTTCTTCTATGTGAAGACAATTTGGAACGAATAAAAGATGTAAAAATCCAAGAAGCTAAAAGGACTGTGGATCAAATAAAGAGGGGTAAAGAGACAGATTCAGATCATTTGCTTCTACTGATATGTCTCACAGTGAATGAAGTACCAAATGCTGCTTCCCAATTAGAGCAGTTCCATGAACCAGACAAAAGAGCAGGAAAGATTAATGGTGCAGAAATACTCAGTGTGATCAAGTCTTTAACTGACTCTGGGCACAAAGGGCCTAATGGCATAAGTGTACAAACATACAAGAATTTCTGTTGTCAATTCACAGAGATCTTGAAAACGTGTTTCAACTGTTTGATGAAATCCAATAAATTACCTCAAGATTTCAATGCAAGTATCTTGGCATCAGGTGGCAGAAAACATTTCAATGTGGATTATTTGATTTTCACTATGATTCTGGCCAAACGCCTCAATTTGCTACTGGAGGCATTCCCAGAGGAAAGGAGCCAAACAAACATCTGTGATCTGTATCACTGTGTAACCTTTGCAGAAAAACCAAAGAAAATCAAATGGACCTTCTTAAAAAACATATTCTCATACCTGCTCAAAACTTACAAAAATACTGTAGAAAAGACTCAAAATGAGTCTCAAAATGAGTCTCAAAAAGAGTCCCAAAGAACAAAAATGATTAATATCCTCCTTAAAGGTATAGTTCCTTTGGAAACAGAGGAAAATATTATTTTAGAGGTTATTATCCCAAAAGCTTCAGATGGCTTCAGAGAGTTACAAGATCGCTGTCCACTCACTAGGCCCATCCTCAATTTGGTCCTGATATATCTGGAGCTCCAGATAAATGAAAATGATAAAAATAAACATGAGAAAAACACAACTCATGTCTGCCACTCTAGACAAATTGTAGTCATACATGAAAACAGTTCTCCTGACTTGAAACATCTGTGTGAGGAGTTCAAGAGAAACTCTGGGATTGAACTAAAATGTTTTCCATTATAAGCTGTGAAATCGCCAATCCTGTGAAAACCCTGTTCATGCATGAATTTATGAATTTGTAAGAATGTGTCATTCTAGTTGTTTGTCAGAGTAAATTACGTATTATAAAATATCTCTCTGTACATTTATTGCTTGAAAAATGAAAGCAAACATTTTTGGTGAACAAAATAATTTTCTATTGTAATATATTTGTCCACAGATCTTGAAATTGTATAATTACATGCTAAATTGCAGGATAAATATGGATGTTCTTATTTTGTTGTGTACATTATCATGTAGTTTTTAAAATTTTTTATTAAATTGTCACAATCTTCTGCAGAATTATTCAGTGTAACTGGGATTTGTTTATAATAAAGTATTATAAAGTGACAATAAACAAGACTTAAAATAGTGAAATAGTGTTGTAGTTCTCCATTTTGTTTAAAACACTACATACACAAATATACCTTGTATTGCTGAATTCAGTACACTAATAACAGGAAATTGGTATATTACAATCAAATAAACCTACTTTTTCATTAGATTAAAACACAGCATATTCAATGGTGAGTAAAATTATTGAATGAACTACATGGGTGGTCTTGATTCATTTAGGCCTACTGTCATGTTTTAGCCCTACTGTTAAATATTTGTCATATTTTAAGTACTACTAATAAAGATACAGCAGTCCATGGATCACTGGTGTTATAATGGGAGAAAATAAAATACCTTGACAAGTCTAATAAAGTAAATCCTGTGTTCCAAATAAAAGAGCCAGGCAGAAATTGGCACAGAGATCTACACGTACCTGTTCAATTCAGTTCTAACCCTGCTCCAGCACACCTTTAATTATCAAGTGTTCCGAAAGATACTAATTAGCTGGTTCAGTTGTGTTTGATCAGGATTGGAGCCAAACTTTGCAGGGAGGTAGATCTCAAGGAACAGGTTTGGGTATTTTCTATCACCCGACCCCTATCCCTAAACCTACCCATCACATAGCCTATAGTTAAATCAGTAAAAACACACACACACACACACACACTACAGCCGAATCACAGCCGTGCTGATAGAGCGATATCACAGCTTCGTTTTGACTAGACGTTTACATGTTGTTCAAAACGAATGCCATTAGCCTATCATTTGTTTTCTTTTGTAATTGTACATATAAATATAATTTTATAGCTGCTTATGTTTTCTGATTTTTATTTTGCTCCTCCTTTCTGTAAAATATAAAGGATTTGATGAGAAAACCAAAAAAAAAAAAAAAAAAACTTCAGCATACCTCTCTACAGCATACGATGCAGACGTCAAAAGACTGAAGCCCTCGATCTGGCAAAAGGAAACAGTTAAATCAGTGAAAGTTATGGCAAAGTAACATATTTGTATCTTAAAGCGAAGTCCTAATTTGACGTAGACCTGCTGTCCTAAACTAACTGTTTAAATTGGGAACTGAAGGCTATCTGGGAAGAAAGTAAGAAAGAAAAAAGAAAGAAAGAAAGAAAGAAAGTGAAGGTTAAACCTGATCCTGTGGAAGGGCTCTTCATGAAGAATTTCAGCTGCTCATTTTTGTTTTGACCTCTGGAGAAAGGAGCAGATGATGACTGGTTCACATTGACCTGCTGATGAAAATACTCAAAACGTTGGAGTGTCTTCAGGAGAAATGATAAGCTCTTATAAGTTTGAATACATTCACTATTCATAAATCGGCACAGAAAATTTCTGCACCAGCACTCTCCGTCTAAACAGCTTGTATAGGTCTATATTTCTGAAAATTATGTAAATTGTATTTTGTATATGTTCTATATCTTGGATTTATATTTAATACTGGAACGCCCAGTGTCACAACAAATTGCATAACAGTCTGTTGTGCACACTTGGCTTATAATGTCAATGTCAATTTTATTTATGTGGCACTATTAAACACAACCATGTGTTGACTAATGTGCTGCACAATAAATACATTTCAATTAAGACAGTACAAAATAATTACTAAAAGAAACAGTACAGTAGAAAGTTCTCACTGAGAAAACGCCAAATCAAAAAGAAAAGTTTTCAACATGTAAGTATAACACTTATTCTGATTCTGAGCAGTGTCCTTCAGCATCTTTTAAGTACACTGAAATGCCATTTGTAATATATATCCACTAGGTGGCGCTAATACTCTCTTTAGCCAAATAAACTACAAATTTACACTATATGTGTTAGTGTCACAAATGCATATTATTGTTAGAATAAAACAAGTTTATTAGTTACTCAAGTTTAATAGTAATACTCTGGAAATTTACAACAAACAAAATAAACTGTGGAAGGAGTGTTCTCATACTGTAATCTTAACACATGAATTTGTATAAATAATCTTTTTTCTGGTACTTGCCCCCATTGATAAAGTCTGTTTTCTTTATACACATATACGAGCAGCAATAGAGGAGCTGGTAAAACAGTCTTCGTGACTAGCTTCTTGTCATCTACAGGTGTTTTTGTGAAAATAAGGATGGTGATCTTTTAGCCTAACAGTGAGATAAGAATGTAGATAAGATAAGTTGAAGACCAGTATGCTGTTATAGTGTTATAGTGATGCAGCTTTTGAGTTAGCCACAGTTTTCACAATGTTTCCATACAGCATAAACTGATCCACATCATGATGAAGGTGAATGTAAGACTACAAAACACCGTATGTGCTGTTCAGATGTTGTCGTATCTCAGTCTTTCATCAATGAAATAGTCAATTTATAGTCTTCATTCAGACTGAGAACATTAATATTTGAATATCATGTGGTATCAGTTGTACATTGTGTTTAGTCCATCCCAGATGATAATTATTGTGATTTATAGAAAATAGCAATAATAAAGAGGAGGAAGCAAAAGAATTACTAAATTATGGGAAGTGATTTTGCTGTTTTTGCTGTTAATAGTAAGGTAGTTGGTTTAGGTATGGGGGAATTAGGGGTTTTAAAATATGGTCATGCAGAAAAAGGCATTAATATGTGGTAATACTAATAAACAGCCAATATACTAGTAATATGGATGCTAATAAGAAATAGTTAATAGTGAGAATAGGTCCTGATAATTATCAAGATTACGAAACAATACGAAAACAGTGTCAGTGAAGGTGGTTGTGAATGTGGGTAGATGTGTGTTAGTTACAGGATCAGAGAATGACACTGTTCCTCTGTCATAATCAAGAGCAACAGGAAAGCCAGACCTTTCAGACAGTCCATACTGATCATACTGCACACTCCAGGCATCAGTGTTAAGGAATTTGATGCTGTAGTTACTCAAACACTCCAGTGTAAACTCTCTTTAACCTCCACCTCCAAAACATGCAATAAATAAATCACACAAAATCATCATCACAACCACTCTGACAAATCAACTCACTTCACATAATATCTTATAAATCACAATGGTAACGCTGTGCAGATGAATTAGTTGCTATATTTTATATGCTATTTATATGCTTGTTACGGAACGCTCCTCCAGGAAATACGGGGAAACAGCGGAATAGTGAATATAGGCTTTTAATGATAACAATGGTTCAAAAAACAAGGTAAAGCATCAAACATAACGTTAAGACAGGACCAACTCTCAAACCAAACTGAATGCGTATAAAGCAACGGAAACAAAGGTGTAAACGAGATAATGACAAGAACACAGGTGCAATGACTAAATGATGATTAAGTGAACAAGGACTTATTAAGGAAACCGGAACACAACCAAATAAGGGCAAACAGAAAAAAGAGGAAGAACACACACGTAACAGTGCTATATTTTAGTATATATTGTTACTAGTGATTAGACAGCTCAATAAATCTAAATAAGTATGTATTTTTGTCATTTAATGAGTGGTGCTCTATCTGCCTGAAAATAAATTATTACTTTTCATTTTCTGGAAAATGGTTTTCAGTGATCAAACGATGACGATGAATCATTTCACATATCTTTTTATTTTTTATTTTTTATTTTTTTATTAAACTAATTGTAATTCACTGCACACACTGTATTATTCTTAAACATGTTCTGTGACTAATACAATTATAATCATGTGTCCTTTGTCGAACTGCCATAATGTTTTATAAATGTGTGTAGCCTTTGCAGACATAACATTAAATTCTGCTCATGGATGGTTTACTCTAGTGTCTCTTGTAACAAAGCAGTATTTTGTGCCCTTTTGTGTTTCCCTCTGTCACAGCCGAGGAAGCACGGTGGATCTAAATGCTAAATAAAACAAAAGCACAATAATCCAACTCGAAGAGTGAACTTAACAGTGTGATGTGCACAAACCAAACCACACCAGACAATGAACAAACTAAAGAGATGGATATATTTCCTGAGAGAATTAATGATGAAAACAATGTTTGTGTTAAATAAATAAGGTATTAATCAAGAAAATTTAAAACTAGGCTCATGGATGGCCAACAAGGGTTTCACATTCTCTTTTTGTTTCAGTTTCATTTTCATGAAACAAAAAGAGAATGTGACACCCTTGTTGGCCCCTCCTCAAATGAAGAACTCTTAAGCAACTGCCTATAGGTTTACTATAAATGGCTTTGCTTAACACCTTATTTGCTCGTTCCTCACAACTCAGCATTGCTTCATTGCTTCTCAAAATTTTTTACGGATGAAACATGAAGTCAGTGAGTCGATCACAACTATGTAAGGTTTGTATGTTTTTTCATCCATTTTGGGGAATTTAATTTATATCCCCCCTTTTCATGTTTAAATGAGAATTGTGTTTATGGCCTTTAGCCTCATATAGAAGAAGGCTGCAAATTCTGTGAACAAAAACTACATTAGACCGCAAATAAAAGCTATTACTAACACTTGCATCCGTTTTAAGCAAGAAAAACATTTAATTGTTAAATTGTAGTGTAACTTCATGCTAATTTTCATGTGAATAAGAGGAGAAGTGGCCCCCTGACCGAGCCTGGTTTCTCCCAAGATTTTATCATTTTTTTTCTACAGTAAATTTTTATCTTTGATGGAGTTTGCGTTCCTTGCCACTGTTGCCTCTGGCTTGCCTAGTTAGGGACACTTAATATTCTGCTGTATTATTGACACGAATGTGCTGAGAAGTAAACTGAGACACACAATCCCTAGCAAAAAAGTAACATTTAAAATACATTTATTTCATTTTATATATTATTTCATTATAATTAAGCTTTATTTGAAATAACACTTGTGCACAAAGCACATTTCTTAATATTAAGTCTAAAAAGTGTTTTAATGTCACTATTGATGAGGATTGTATGGGCTTTGCATAATATCAGTCTTTAAATGACAGGCTATTAGAAGTGTTCATTAAGTATACTGGCAATCAAATATACTTCAGTGTATCTTTAGTTGGAGCTTAGCACTACATCCACACAGTTAAAGCGCACTGAGTATTAAAATTAGTTTTTGCAATTTAGCAGATTTTAAGTATACCTATATAAGTATATAAATATATTAGTAGTGTACTTAGCATGAAATAAATGTTTTTTTTAATACATTTTAGTATATTTATCTGTCTCCAGAGCTGTTTAATAGGACTCATTTCATTATACACAGTCATTGAACTGAACTGTCTTCAGCTAAACAATGACACTACTGCATGTCTTTATTAGAACTGCTTTACAGCAGAATTGATCTTGTGTTTGCATCACTGAATCATTATTTTCATGTCTGTCCATGTAAAGCTGCTTTGAAACAATGTCTTTGTCAACTCACTGTCTTTGTGAATGTTAAAGACCTTAGTGCGATTAAGAGATTATTTTTTGCTGTTGAAAGTTGACTAATGTTTATTACTAACAAAAAAGTTGAAGAAAGTCACATTTATTGTTTATTTAAACCACCAGTGTAAGATAAGAATCAAACCTGTTGCGCCAAATGTGAAGGGGGAGGAGAATGAACGTGTACGTCAGGGTTTTAGGTGAAAAGATCTTTTGCACAGGATACACTCGTGCCTTATCGCTCAAGAATCATTGGAATGCTTTCTCAATGATCTGCGGTATTCTTGAATTACTCTCTACAGATCTTGTCAGTTAAACATACTGAAACAATGTGTTTGTGCAATACTGACTTGGTGTCAATGATGATGATGATTATGGAGGAAATGAATCATGTTTATTCAAATCCCAGACACACCCCTTAAAATGACATTTACTGTAAATGGGGTGGCTTGTAGATCTACTGTGTTAACCACAACCACCACCACCACCACCACTCTGACAAGTAAACTAACTTCACATCTCATTCCATGCCAGTCCCAAAGGTAACATTGTATGCAAATTCATTTTTACACATTCATACACATTCATACTGATTAGACAGCTCCATAAAGCTCCATATTTACATATGCCTATTTTAAATGAGTTTAAATGGGAATGTTGGGAGTTTTTTCCATTTGCATGAAGACAACAACAACAGCAGCAGCAGTTTTCAATATGTCTGCCGTAGTCAAACCCAGTTATGGGCTTGAAATTGTGATTTATGAGAAGAGTACTAAAACCAGAAATACTGTGAAATTGTGTTTCTCTCTGTGTTTTTCTCAGAGCTTTATTTATTTATTTTTACCCGAAGGCATCCCTGGTTCCATTGAGTGTAGGCCTACTCATCGTCCTGCTTAATCTGGGTGTTCAAAGCACTGAGAGGGATGTGAACCCCACTGCCCTTGCTAATATCATCAAGTACTTTGTTGACAAGTAAGTGTATTGTATTTGTACATTTAAAATCAACATATTAATTTGCTAAATTTCATGTAAAAAATGTTGCATGATAGAAAAGTTGATATGAAAATTGCATTATTTGGAAGGCAAATGCACTGATTTTGTTTTCTAAATTGTGATATAATGTTAAATTGAGAAAATTTTATGTCTCCAGAGTCCAGCCAAAAACCACGATGCAAAAAGATGCTCAGTATGCAATAGCAATCTCTGTTCCACCTGCTCATTGTACAGATGAACATGCTGATATCCAGAAAGTGTTCAGCAATAAAGATGCAAGACATGTAAAAGATGAGCTCAGTAAAGGACAGAAATGTTTACTCTGCACAGACTCACGCAATGTCATTGCTGCAAGGCCAAATCTTACCATAAAGGAACATTCTGAGCATGTTCTGCTCTATCCTTTAGGTGACTCTCCCATGGACAAACTTCTAGAGCAGGCAGATCAGAATAGCTGTGTAGCTTTCTATTCCTACAACTCACCTTGTGTGAAAACATGCATTCGAGGGAAAGACAATATTTTGAATGGCCTTTCAAACTGGATAAATACAAGAAAAGAGGGAATGAATGCATTGGTCTACGAAGAGATCTGGCAGGACGACAGAAATAAGGATCTGCCAGCAGAATTTCTAAAGATTAATGAGGTAGTGCCTCTCTATCGTAAGAGAATCAGTGATTGAATGGAATGTCGGAAATGTGTGGAAAATAACAATATGGATACTTTCTGTTTGCCTGAGTAGAAATAAGCAATTTTGCTTTTCTAGAAAATGCTCAAGTCAGTGATCAAAGGGTGGCATTTAAACAACTGATTTCCTCTTTCTTTAAATGCCCAACACACATTGGGCTATGAAATCAAACATATTCAAGAATGATCTCTGATGTCTAATAAAATGAATTATGTATCCCTTGTTGATCCACCAAAATATATACTGTATAATGAACTTTGGAAACAACAATAAATTCTGCTCATACATTTGCTCTTGATTGCTTCACACAATATTCTTTGACCAAACAACATCTGACTCATTGCCACTAATCTGGTAAACCAGATTTGTGTTTTTCATTAAAATCAACATTGTATATTTCTCCCCACTGATAATTCTGTTATTTCTGCTTCAGTTATTTATTCTTTTCTCCTCAAAAACTCAAACAAACCATTATCCATAACAACTAACTGGGCTAAGGATATCAGTGGTGACATACAAACTTTATTTTCTGATCAAATTTTGAGGATGCATCATCCTCTGCACTTTCTCCTTTCTGGTCTCAGCTTGCTCATGACATAGGCCTATCACTCCTGTTGGAAAAGGATGTGGTTTCGACTCCAGATCTTTTTTTCTTAAACTTCTTCTTAATCTGACGCTCTGTGTGCTCGGCTTGAGACTGAAATCAAACCACATTCACTTACATATCACCTCACATTATCTATGGTACCAGTAAAACGCTGGACACACCGAATTTATCATTTCATTGTTTGATGACTTTACTGTTGTTCTAGAATGTGGATAATAGAAGGAACTTAGGATTTATATAGTGATTTTTCATGCATTTCTGAACACCCAAAGCCCTTTACAATCATATCTCCCCTCATACACCACCAGTGTGCAGCATCCACAGTGTGCTCACCACACAACCTCTATAGGTGGAGACCAGAGAGAGTGATAGAGCCAGTGGATGGATTATTAGGTTAAGTCTGTAAAACTTAAAATGTTGCTACCATATTTCTTTAAGGTAAAGTTCTTAGAACCACAACTGCCAGTATTTTACCATACATTAGGACCCACATAGACTGATTTACTAATAGGTACTAATGTGGACTGTTTAGTATTTGACTCTTGATTCTTGTTTCCTCACCTTTATGTGTTGAACTGTTTTCTCAAACTCTCCTTTAATGTTTTCTTTGTGTTGAAGTTTCTCTTGTAAGGACTTCAGTGCTGTATTGAGCTCCTCCTAGATGTTAACAAAATGAAAGGATATAAAACATCAGCTGAATATGATATGTGTGATGGTAGATATTGAGCTTTTTAAAACTGTAAATCAATTGAACCAATTGTTTGCTTCGCAAAATGAGTAGCAACACCAACACGTTGGCGACACCTGCTGGTCTCAATGGTGCTAATGCAATGACAACACAGCCCAAACATGTAGTGACTGATGACATATTATACAAACCAGCTGAAAATGTTTCATGAAACTGTAATTGACCGAATGTAATTTACAAATAATTAATACTATTAAATATGAAGTGTATGCAGCTTTTATTATAAACACCAATTATTATAAACACCGCACCTTAAAACTGCGCATTTCAGCCATATAGATGTCACCATGACGTAGTCACCTCACCACTGATAAACTACACCTAAT
The DNA here is from genome assembly GCA_021397915.2 of Tor tambroides. NCBI lineage: Eukaryota > Metazoa > Chordata > Actinopteri > Cypriniformes > Cyprinidae > Tor > Tor tambroides. The sequence continues at coordinate 14,755 of JAFVLL020042916.1, forward strand.
TTCAGTGCTCATTTCCTGTGATGCTGCTTTGCTAAACAAATGCTATACAAATAAACGTGAACAGAATTGAACATTTGTGTTACCTTATATGATGGAACAACTTCACTGATAGGTCTGAATGTGTGATTGACGTGTTTCTGTGAATCTCTACACACTAAACACAGGCTGTTTGTCCTCCAGACAGAAGAGTTTGAGTTTCTCACTGTGTAAACTGCAGACCTCCTCAGATCCTGATGAAAGCCTCTCATTTCTCTCCTTCAGAAATGACTCACACAAGTTTTTTAATACAAGATTACATGGAAGTGCATCATTTGAGCATCTTCTCCTGCAGACAGGACACTCCTGAGTTTGCTTGATTCTCCAGAACTGTTGAAGACACTCTTTACAGACACTGTGACTACATGATAAAATAACAGGATCCTTGAAGATTTCATAACACATGGGACAAGAAAGTTCTTCTGCAGAGAGTGAATCCATCTGCACTCTTTACGAATAATCCATCAATAACCACAAGAATCACAAATATCTGTTGTCTGTTCAGAAACAAGCTTCTCAGAAACTTTTTTTGATTTTTTCCAGAAATTCAGATAAGACAGAAAGCAGTGGAATAAGGAGACAGTTACTTCCTGGTAAGTGTTTTGAGAGGGTAAAGTTTCTGCATTTTTATCATCTCACTGATTGTGTCTTACTTTGACCATTTGCTGCTTTACTTGACTGAGCTCTAGATGGTCATTTTGAATATGAAGGATTGTTTGTATTAACTGTTATAACACAAAATAAAGGGTTGGAAAGAGACAGTTCTGGTGCTTCAGTTCTGTCTGAAGATGATTATGTGTCCATGAATGACAGAATTAGAGAATATTTTAACCGTTCACTTCACCCACTTAATTCTGATTCACACATGAAAAGTAAATACAACAAAGGCCACATACACACTGCACATATTCAGGAGTGACAACCGTATGTAAACGCAGGAGTGAATTGCCTATATTACCCTTCTATGTGTGTACAGAACATCACTCGTTCCTGAAAAGCGACACGCAAGATCACGCAGTAGCCAAATACGGTTGTCAGTCCTGTATTTGAGTATGGTTACGTTCACACACATGTGTGCAAGGAAACAAAAATAATGCGATTACCATGACGTATGTGTGTGGTGCTGCTGACATAGCATCTGGTTGTGCTGTGCCACAACTCTGTTTACAAGCAGAGGAATGCACACGCATACGTCATGGTACCCTACAAACATGTCCTTGCGGGGGCCATGCTGGCTTTTTGCGGGCACATGCCGTGTTTGGATCCAGAATCACAGGAGCTGATGAGACCCAATCAACAGGTGCTTTTATTCTGGTCTTCATGTAATGATCAAGAACCAAACACAGATTATCAGACATTTTTCTTTGATCTCTGTCAGTGTTTTATTTATTTTGAAACGGCTATGGCAGCAGGGAAGATGCAAGGGCATTAATTAGCATTATTTTAACATTGTTTATAGGCTAGTTTTTACCTAAAGTAGCTTACCCCTACAGACGGTGAAACAGAAACTCTGGCACTTTGGACTCTTTCACAACAGATTTAAACAGCTCGCCCTTTTACAGCTGATTTAATTCACAAATAACTGACAGTTATGACTTAAACATGATTTCAAGTACAATAATAAATGTTCTGCATTTTAAACTTAATTTTCGCACTTAATTATCAGTCACATGCACACTCAAACTCAGAGGATCTCCTGGTTTATTTTTAGTCAGACAAACCAGAGATTCTCTTATTATATAAGGAGATACCAACCTCCCCAATTCTACCATTGGAGATGTCGTAACGGTCAACTAGATGCTACTGAATTGCTTTCTGAGTATGACTGTCAATAACGTTTTGCAGATACCCAAGAAATTATTTAGTGACATCACAGATCTTCTCCAGACTCACTGTTTTGGACAATGTCCTGCATCTTCTTCCAGACTCTGAAGGGCAGGTTGCTCAAGTAATGTGGTACATGAATCAAATCTCCAGAAGGCATCTGTGGATCCGGCTGTGATGAGATCTGGACTCTGAAAGAACATTCAGGATCAGAACTGCAGTGGCTTTGACTTCAGAAGCAGAGAGACCAGAGACACCAGCAGATCACTCACCTTTCCATTGAGACTGGGAACTTCTGCAGAACAAACACACAATTTATCATCAACAACTCAATCAATCAATCAATCAATCAATCAATCAATCAATCAATCAATCAATCCATGATCTGAAATCAGACCTTTAGAAAACAGATGTCATTGTCTTTCATCATCTCCTCCGTGTCTTTGTCTGTGTGTGAAAGAGCTGAGATGTGTCTGTTGATCTCCTCCAGCTTCTCCTTCATCATCTGCTTCTTCTGCTCCTCTTCCTCCCTCAGTGCAGTG
>JAFVLL020042917.1:0-19979 GCA_021397915.2 Tor tambroides
TAAAATATATGTGTATATATATAATATAATATATATATATATATATATATATATATTTATTTATTTTATTTTTTTTAAATGACCTTTTATTTCAAGTTGCAATTTTTTAAATGACCATTTATTTTATTTCAAGTGTTTTTTTTATGGATTTAGTAGTTAATGATAAAGATTTTGTGGACAGTTTCCACAAAAATTTTAAGCAGCACAATGGTTTTCAACACTGATAATACTAATAAATGCTTCTTGAGCACCAAATCATCATATTACAATGATATCTGACGGATTGTCAGAAATGTGACACTGAAAACTAGAGTAATGAGTTTGCTATCACAGGAATAAATTACACTTTGAAACAAAACAGAAAATAGTTATTTTAAATCACAATAATATATATCTGATTATGTATATAATGTTTTTTTTAATAAATGCAAGCCATGGTGAGCATAAGATAACATTAAAAAAACATACTCTTTTGAACGTTAATATATACAGTTCATATTGTTCCAAAGCTTGTTACAGTAGATAGGATAAGAGAGAAAGCTTGGAAGAAATCAAAACCTCCTTTTTCTCTTTAGATTGTGTAGATGTATTTTGACATATCTTAAATTTATATACAGTATATTTGACATGCATATTTATGACATTCGGCGCATTTGACATAACCAAAATATAATGTCAAAAGTCATTTATAAGAGCTCCGTGTTTATAGATGTCATAAATACCTCCTTAGTGTCTTTAAAAGAAATGCCTTTTGGGCCCCTTTGACTGAGAAAATGAGGAGAGGATGTTCCCAGCATACCTTAATCAGTACCATTGAGGTATCTCAGTGCACAAGCCTTCAAATCTGCACTGAATCTTCCTCACTGATGGGGGATGGGTCAGTTAGAGATGACATCATCGGCTGGAGTTGTGTGCTGTGCTTGTGTGTTGCAGAGATTTTGCAGTCTTGTAAGAAGGACGAAGTCTCTCTCTGATGACCACGTGAGGACTGACTTGCAGCCACATTCGACAATTAGTATGAAGATACAAACGAGAACAAACACCCATTTGCAATTTGAAAATGCACATATTCGGTGTTAAAACTGATGTGATGGCATGTGATATCACTAGAGGGCATTATTGCCCCAGCACTTACTGTATATATTTATGTATGCTCTTCTTTAAAATCGACATACAATAGAGAATGCGTGATAACAGCCTAAACTGGTAGCTAGGACTAAGTACAGCACTAAGGTTGAACCTCAAAAAGATGCTAAAATGTCAATACCAGACAATTGTTAGAACATCACTAGGGGCCATCAATATCAAAATATTTTTCTCTGTCTCTACATAACATCTGGGATTGTGCAGGCAATATCCATTCTGCAACTTCTGTAATCATACAATCACATGTTTTCTGCAGTAGTTCAGGCATCTGGTCACCAGAATTAAATTGATTGAACCAAGATGTTTAGTCAGGCTGGACTACCATGTCTTCATTGCCTTCCCAATGAGATTTACAGTTTCCTAGCAGACCAGTCTGGTCATGACCTACATATATCCACTGTCATATATATGGATCTCGCTAGGACTCGTTGTGTGATGATTGAGAAGCTATGTTCAAACCCTGAGGAAATTATGACCATGATGAAAGCCACACAGAGCGTAATGAATCAAGCGTATTAAGACAGCACAGAGCGATGGTTGAAGTCAGTCAGATTCGGAGGCTAGTGTTGCTCCTGTGGGGAGATGAGCGGTTCGGCAGGCTGACTTTATGCACAATGACATGGCCACAGGAACCTGCCAGAGTCCATTAAAATCTTGTCAGGTGTCATCTTGTCATCTCCAGTCAGGTGTCTCCTCTGCTTCTCTACACACGGCCCTCCAGCTCACCGGCAATGCACTCTGCTCCTAGAACAATCAATATGTTAGGTTACCGTCCAGGATGGAACAGGTTGCTCCAGCCTGCTGTGCCATTTCAGCAGGTTTGGGTGGAGGTCAAAGTCAGTTCTTAAACAGATATGATGGTGTAGCTGCTTCCTTGAGCTTTGTTTTATAATCAAATTTATGTTGAATCTCTTTTGCGTGACATAATGTACATGGCAGCTTTAAACACCTCCAATGTGGACTCGGAGGCAGTTTTAGTGTATTTATGCAGTAATTCATCACTTTTTATTTGATCAAGGACCCCACCTACTGCAAATGCCAGCTGAATATGGTTATTTGGATATAGTTTAGTGAATTAATGTTTGCAGAGGATCAAGAACAGATCGCAGTGTTTATTTTACCTCCTAAGCCAAACCATATGTGGACTTCCAGTTTAGTAGGTGTTGTATCCTCTATGACATAACATCCCACACAAGCAGCACCAGATTGATAACTTACTGCGAAGCTGAAAAAGCAGTAGAGAGAGCGGTTGGTGAAAAACTATGAATTTCCATATTGAGGAACTCAGTTTTAGTTTAAAGGAATAGTTCACTCGAACCTACTACTCACCCTGATGTCATTCCAAACTCAGGAGACTTTTGTTCATCTTTGAAAGACAACTTTAGATGTTTTATATATCGATTGAACCTCCACTGGAAATTAAAATGCTTCAGTAAGTTAATAAAGAAATCCAGCAGTAAAATGAATCGATCGGTTTAATTTAAATCTTCTAGAGAGACACAGTTGCTTTATATGATGAACAGATTGAATTTAATTTAGGCTTTTATTTAAATAGAAACTTTGATCAACACACATACACACAAGCGGAAACTAAAACATGCTTGCTTAATGCAAGAACCAATGAGGTTTGTTCTTGCCTGTCACACAAACATGTTTAAGCTTCTGTTTACCATATTTAATGTGCTCTATGGGTGTTGATGCTTATATGTGAATAAAAGACTAAATTACACCTGTTCGTCAGACTAAACTACCCGATTCATATGGATTAAATTAATGAAGCGTCAAAGTTTTGGTGGAATAGAGGCTTAGAAAACTCTCAGGTACTATTAAAAATATCTTCATTTATTATTGAAAGATGAATAAAAGTCTTATGGGTTTGTAATTCCATGAGGGTGAGTAAATGATGACAGAATTTTCATTTATGGGTGAGCTTAACTAAGTTAGGTAGTGCTCATTCCACAAAGATGAGCCATATTTTCCAGCCGACAGCTCGCCAGAAAGTTTAGTATGCTAAGAGCTTTTAGGACACTAATTAATATAGCTGTCAGTCATCCTATCAGATGTGTTTGTTTTGTAATTTTATATTTTTTACATTCTGCCTTAAAAGTTGTTATTCTATCCCAAGGTTTAATATCTGTTCTTTGTCCTTCCTATTAATCATTACGTGTAATTCTCTCAAGTTCTAACAAGGATATGGAAATACAGCTTCTAAGAAGTCTGTCTTCTCTCTGTCTTGTTGTTTATTTAGTTTCATATTTCAGCATCTGCCAGATTTCTTTTCCTTTTTGACAAGCAGGAAACCAATAACATAGTAGGTGTGGTAACAACGTCAAAACTGGAAGGATGTTGATGGGATTAGAAAACTAAGAAGACTGAAAAAACAAACTATTTGCAGATATTTCATTGGACACAATTCATAAACAAATACATATACACTGTAAAAATGATTTTTCAAAACTGTAAATAAAACAGATTAATGGAGTGTGTTTTACACGAAAATACTTTTTCATTCTTTCTACTTCAAAATTCCATGTTTAATTCAGTGGGTTTCTTGCCGTTTCTTTGTAATTGTGAAATTTACTAGCAATTTCTGAGTAAAAATTGTATGTAAGGCTCATAACATGCAGTGCTTTGGTGTGAAGCCAAGTGTTGAATGTTTGCTAAAGTTTCAGGCATTTGTTGGTCTGTGTCGGCACTACAATACTTTGAAGTGCTTGTTTTGGTCAGTGGCTTCAGGGTGTGGGAGAGAGGACCCCTGTTTTGATGCGTTTGTTTTGAACGTTCAAGGTGGGCAGGGCCAGAAAGCATTGATTTGAAAAAGAGACGTCCCATGTCAAGCCTCATGTCTGAGCGGAAGGTTACGGGGGTATGGAAATAGCAGGGGCCAAGACGGAGGAGCGGGGCACAGGGGTCAGCACTCTGGAGAAACACATGGGGTTGGGGGTGTTTGAAGTGGGTGGTCTCATGAGAACGCCTGGCAAATTAGGATGCAATCTAGGAGTAACTATGGATACAACAACACATGGCTGGAATACGCACTGACGACAACAACACACATTCTTCACTCCACCGGCTCTCTGGGTGTTGATAAATTAAAGCTTTAAGGGAAGCTAAATGGTCATTGTAATATTTCCTCAATCACATTCCATATACAACAAAATACAGTATATGCGGATAATGAGTGCTATAATTCATGACCATCTACTGTAACAGATTTCAATTTGGAATAAAGCATTTAAATATAAAGGTTTACATGATACATCAGCTGTGATTATCGCAGGCGGCCTGTAGAATCGTTTTAAATCTGTGTTTAGTATTTGTATATTTTGACATATGATCATATTTTCTTATAAAACAAAATAGACAGTATTATTGAGGATTTTATTCACTGAAGATGAGTAACGTTAGTAGTGAATCATGTTTGATTGCATTGCATTGCAAAAACCATATTTGAAAATGGCTACTGCACAAAAAGACAAATGAAAAGGTCAGCTTAGGATGTAGAGGTCATTGGAAGAGTGGAGGAGGGGATTCAGTGCATCTTGGGAGGTTGGAGAGAGATGGAGGTGGAGGCTTGGGACTGTCACCACAAGATTGAGTAACTTTTCAGACATTTATGTCACATTTTAAAGGGATAGTTCAAAATTTTGTCATCATTTACTAATTGTTTACGTATAACTGACTTTTGCAGAACACAAAAAGAAAATATTATGTCTGTTTTTTGTGCATACATAAAAGTCATTGGGGTCCAAACAATGCTGTAGTGGCCAAAAGCTGATACAAGTCATACATTTTTGGAATAACGTGAGGGTGAGTGAACTGTTCCTTTAACAGTTGTCCCCAGATACCCTGAACATCAAATGTGAAGAACACTGAAGAAGCTGAACAAATGGAAAAATACAGAAAATGGCAGTCATCTGATTTTACTCTGCAGATAATCACATAATGAATCAAAATATACCAATACTAGAAAGAAAATGTCAGTGACATTTGCATGACGTATCACAATTTGGCATACAAACAACACAATGCAGGGATACACAAGCACTCAGGAGAAGCAGAAGGGACCTGAAATGCAATTTGCGGTGAAATGAATTCATTTATTGATGTCAACCCTTACCCATTGGCTTTGTCAGCCTCATGCACAATACCTTCAGGAAGAGCGAGGGAGATCATTGATTGACCTCTGTCAGGGTGGATAAGCTATGGTCTCTATTCTTTCACTCACATATGCCAGACATTGTCTCCCGCTGTTTATTTCGTAGTGGATTTAATTCTCCCCTAGAATAATCTTGTGATTTTAATTGAAATGGATTTGAGTAATTTCTAGGATATTTGTTTGTGAGAACAAACAGTATATGGAGCATGTTTACAGAGCTTGTTGTTGAGGCAGCTAGATCACCAAGGAATTGCTCCGATCAGTTCATTGTCCATTGAAATAGGTTAAAGTTGTCCTTTTATGACAGTCTGAAAGCAGCTCGTTCCCCCTCATTCTGGATTTGGACGAGGCCCCTAGTTGTGCGTTGCTGTAAAAGAGCAACCTGTCCCTTGAGCTCATTCATCAATTGATCAGTTGCCAGACTGAGCTCTTTCATCAGTTTGAAAGACAGCTATATGAATCCTCTTTATATCTCTATTCACTCCCCCACTGCCTTGTAATGCAATACACAAATTAAAGATGAAGAACATCCCTTTATAAAAACCTCCATCTTCATCAGGACAATTGCAGTAGTTAGATGGGAACAAAAAACAGAAGTGAGTCACAGTAATGATGTATTGAGCTAAGAAGGACAGAATGATCACTTCTGTTTTTTGTTTTGTTTTGTTTTTCTCTGCTAAATTGCTTCAAATACAATACATACAAAGCTGAGTCACTAAAAAGTCAGGAAATCACTCCCAGTCCAGGCTGGTTATGTTCTGGTCTGACTGGTGGACCAGCATAGTCATGCTATTTACCAACAAAATCTTCAACTAGTACACTATAATGATGGTCGACTTGCTGGTTTAGCTTTTTTACCACACTAGTATCTTATTCTGGAGTTCAAAATCCAAAACAGGCTGGCCTTTTTAACAGAGATGCTCTGCCAGTTCTTCTGGCTTATCATGTACAGTACAAAATTCTAATTACAGTTTTTAAAGCCCTTCATGGTCCTGCACCGCAGTATCTAGCAAATCTTATTCATCCTACTGTCCTGCTCAGACACTTAATTCCTCCGGAGCCAATTTATTAACTGGTCAAGATTGTCCTCCATGGGTGGTAGGTCTTTCAGTGGCCCCTAGACACTGGAATTCTCTCCCACAGTATATCTAATTTCATCTCTTCCCACCTTCAAAACTCAGTTGAAAATGTACTGTTTACTTGGTGTTGTTGAGATGTTTATGTGCTCTGCATTTTTATTTTTTGTGACTAAATGAATTTGTTGCACTCGTTTCTCCCATTTTCTTTTTCCTGTTTCTTTCTATCTTTGTTTGCCACGTTGTTTATTTAAGATATTATTTCTTTTTTAATGTTTTCTGTCATGTAAACGGTTTGTGAAGTGTGCAATAATAATAGTATTTACTATTATTTGTGATGCATACAGTAATATAATAATAATAATAATAAGTAATTTAAAGTATTCTAATTATTAATAATAATTATTTTTAATGTAGTGGTACTACTACTACTAATATAATAATAATAGTTTTATTATTTAGTTGGCACCTTGTAATGTTGCTTTTCAGAATCACAATAAAAAGACCAGTTGTCTATAGAAAAAAAAACAATTTTCCTCCATATATGCAACAATTAATGTAAAAATCTAGTAGCGTAAATCTAAAGATTAGAGGCAGTCATAAACAGAACAAGAAGAGATTGAAGCTGTGAGGACTAAGTAAAGGGAGCTGGGGGTTTAAAGGTGAAGTTAGTAGCAGGGATAAGAGTGTAACAGTATCTCTTCCCTCAGCAGGCACGAATGTTTCCTCACATTGCCCTGTTTGGGCTGCAGAGCTGAGATCCGTCTGTCTGCGAAGGGGAAACTGTTTATTTGAATTAAATGTCATTCCTGGGGTTCCATATGGAACTGGTATATCCTTCATTTTTATGTGGTCTGTTTGATTTGCGAAATCAGGAGCTGTTCTGCACTGCGCTCAGGCTGAAGGCTTAGGTTAAGGTCTTTACAGTTTCCTATAGGTACACTTTCCAGACCACAGGGGGGAACTAACTTTGTGTAAATTGGCTGAGGTCCATCATGCCGTCTTCTTAGGGTTGGAGAAACAGACAAAGTCTGTGCTGCTGTCTAAAAGGACCACTTGTTTGTTTCGTTTGAGCTTGACCCTCATTAATACCGGCCACTTAAGTTCTCATGGATTCTGTGTGAGCTACCTGGACCCCAACTTTAAAACAACATGGTTTCAGATTTTAAAAGTCTACTTTCCATAGAGCAAATAAATACATAACTAAAGCACCAATGTTAGGGAGAGATACTAGTTTTCCTACTGTACGGCTCCAGTTTCCACCTCTTTGGTTCATTGTCTGACAGGAAAAGCTTCAGATCTGGTAGAAAGATCAGATCCAGACTTCTGGAAGAAGAATCACTCTAAACTAGTTGTTATGTGAAATATGATTAAAAATAAAACGCTTTCACTTCAATTATGCTCCTCTTTAAAAGTTTGTTTGTGTTGCTGCATTCTGTTGGTTTATTCTTGGTTATGTGATGCTTCTCATTACTTCGCGCTCACTCTGCAGACACACAATATGATTGAGTAAATGCGGACCAACATTGCTAAACTCAATTTTCATGCTAATATAAAGATTAGATGTACAATTAGGTTTTATATTGATGCCATTGCAAGGAACCAAGGCTTCAAGTAAGGATGGAAAACATCAGAGTTTTAATGATTCTGTTTCAGATCCAGTTCCTCTTAATGATTACAGTTCCTTAATGAGTAGTTTGGACTACATCAGTTATACTGTATGTATTGCACTATACACTACCAGACAAACATTTGGAATAATTAGGATTTTTTTTTTTTTGAAACACTATTTTCTTGTTTAATACTGTAAAGCTACTTTGACACAATCTGTATTGTATAAAGCACTTTATGAGTAAAAGTGACTTGATTTGACTTAACATTTATTTGGTAAAACTGTAATATTGTGAAATAATTATTGCAATTTAAAATGACTGATTTCTATTTTAAAATGTAATTTATTCTTGTGATGGGAAAGCTGAATTCACCAGTCATTATGTCCAGAAATCATTATAATATGCTGATTTGGTGCTCAATTATTATTGGTTATGAATTATCATTTATTATTGTGTTCAGTTATTAATCATGACTCTTATTATCAGTGTGGAAAACCATTGTTTTTTTGTTGAAACTGATACGTCTGTTTTTGGAAGAATAGAAGGTTTATTGAAACAGCATTTATTAGAGATAGAAATCTTTTGTAGCATTATAAATGTCTGTCATTTTTGATTAGTTTAATAGTTCCTTGCTAAATAAAAATATTCATTTCTTCTTTATTTTTGAATGGTTCCACAAAATTATTAAACAGCACAATTGTTTTCAGCATTGGTAATAATAAGATTTTTTTTCTTGAGCACCAAAACATTGATTTCTGAAGGATCATGTGACACTGATGTCTCTGGAGTAATGGCTGCTGAAAATTCAGCTTTGCCAGCACAGGAATAAATTACATTTTCAAATATATATTCAAGTAAAATTTAAAATTTTGATAATATTTCACAACATTACTTTATTTGTTATCAAATAAATGCAGCCATGGTAAGAGACTTTTTTCAAAAATATAGTCTTAATATTTTTGAAATCTTTTAAAAAAAAATTGATAATATATCTGTGTTGAATAGCTGAACAGTAATAAACAGCAGGAAACATATATTAAATATATTATTATTATTATTAAAACAAAAATTTTAGTTCAGTTTTCTCTTAATTCATGTTTTAAAATCATAAGACATAACCAAATAAATACCATTTTATCACTGCATTTTTCTTTCCACCCATTCTTGCTTCACAACTCTGTACAACTGTTTGCAAAATGACAGAGCTGAATTTAAATCTAACTGCTTCTTTACAGTTTTTTGCAATCCACAAACCAGTAAAATGGCTTAAAATCTGGTGCTTTTTAAATGTAGCCTAAGGTCCCTATGTAATAGGCATAGGCTGTTGTTTTACATGAATGTAAGACTTGTTTTTTTTTATCTTAGACTCAACTATTGCCAAATAAAAACACAAAACTGGTTTAATCGGCCTGTGCACTAACACACCGTTGCATGTGTTGCCATCTGACCACTGGGAAGCATTTCCTTGTCCTTGACCCAGTTATACAAGTATGCACCTCTTGCCTCAAGGAGCTTCTTTTTTGTCCACGTTGTTTTATCATTCTCTGATGTTCTGTCAATCCAGGAGGGAGATGAAAAGAGTGCGTGATTGATGAGTGAGAGGTATTGACTGCTGTGCGTGATGGCCAGACGTCAGCATCTTTGACAGGCTAATGTATCGTAATGTACATTAAAGGGATCAGTCATAACCAGTAAGAGGCTAAGAGTAAAAAGTTCATAGCCATATGAAAACAATGAAGAGCATTTTTTTTTTTTTTGTAGTTTCATGGTTCATGAAGAACAGTTCCCCAGGGTAGTAGTTGCGTGGAAGATACATAAACCTGTGCATCAAGCATATGTGCACACCTGTGCTCCTCTATATCGTTGATCAAAACCAGGACAAATCTGGAACTAACAATTATGTATGAATTATGTAAACTACAGGAATGCAGGTTATTTATGTGGATGAAGCTTCATTGTAAATGTTGTATGTTGAATTAGTTCTGCACACGTCTGTAGTTCTCAGCTGGTTTTAACTCGCAACCCAGATTTTTGGGAAACTAAGAAAAAAATATTAGTTTGGGGTAAACTCTTCTTGTTCCTCTTCTTGTTCTTCGTCTTGTTCTTCTTGTTCTTGTTCTTCTTATTCTTGTTCTTATAATATACTTTTATCCTTTATTCAGCAAGGATTCATTAAATTGTCCAGAGGTTGTGGTAAAAAAAAAAAAAATTATAATGTTACGTTAATTAAATATTTCTATTCAAATAAATGCTATTATTTTGTACTTTCTATTAATCAAAGAATCCTGAAAAAATGTATCATGGATTTATGACATTGATAACAATATTGATGATAATAATATAATAAATATGGTATTTTGTAATATTTATGAATATGATATAAATATAATATTTATTTATAATTTGTTTCTTTAGCACCAATTCAGCACATTAGAATGATTTCTGAAGGATTATGTGACACTGAAGACTGGAGTAATAATGCTGAAAATTCAGCTGTTCCATAACAGGAATAAATTATATTTAAAATGTATTAAAATATAAAAGAGTTTGGTTAAATTATATTATTATTTCACAATTTTTCTTGTTTTAATGTAGTTTTGATCAAATAAATGCAGCCTGGGTGAGCAAAAGAGACATTAAAAAGTCTTACTGACCCCAACTTTTGAGTAATAGTGTGTGTATATATTTTTTTTCTTAGTCTAAATGGTATGAAACATTTCATTTCTATTTCTTATATGGTACTTAGCTCACTTGGCTTGACTTTTTTCAGTCAGAATGTGTGCTATGCTCAGTACCGGAGCTGGCACTATACATCACAGGGATGCGCTCTTTACGGAAGGATAACCTGTCACCCGCACTGCAGGGTGACCTGAGGGAGTTGGGCTCTGAATGTTCCCACCACGTTGTACCCAAGCAGTATAACTGTCACACAGAAGAACACGTCCTGACTCATGTGTTCCCTTACGTCTTCCAGAGCAAAGGACACAGGTCTCTGAAGTGGGGACATCTAATGCCCTCGGAGGGATTGTCTTATGTAAAGAACTGAAATATTTATTTGTCCACATGAGGGGGCTTTTCACTTCAAACACCTGAAGAAGCCACTTAGTTGTGCACACACACACACACACACACACACACACACACACACACACACACACACACAATCTAGGTCAGTCAGTGTATGTTCTGTCATGTATGTTATGTCAAAAAAATGCACATTTCTTAATATTATATCTAAATGTGTTTTACCATCACTATTAATAAGGACTGTATGATCTTCGTATAATATCAGTCTTTAAAAGCAAGATTTTTAAAGTGTACCTGAAGTATACTTGGAATAGTTCCACTTTAGCACAATCATATACTTCAGTATAACTTTAGTTGGTCTTCAGCACTACTTCTGCAGAATTAAAGTGCATTAAGCACAAAAATAGTTGTTCCAATTTAGCCGACTTTAAGTGTAACGGTTTAATATACCAAAAGTACAAGTGCAGGGTATTTTTATTGTAAGCACATAAATATGTAAATGTATTTTTAGTATATTTAGAACAAAATAAATGTGTTTTTAGTATATTTATTTTCACTAGGGTAATTAAGAGGAGGAAACAGGCCCTAAAGAGGAGGGATTTCCAGGAACTGGTCATAATCTTACTGGTCTCCTTTATCAACCTTCCTCCCTCAGGGCTGATTGACTGGCCTGGTTGTGACATAAAGCAGAATATAACGCAAACACATTCACATGCTGTACACCGGTGGTCACCAACCTTTTTAAGCCCAAGATCCCTGACCTCAGCTTTTATGAAAGGCAAAAAAATTTCCCTTCAGTAATACATTCATGGAGAAATTTGTTTTTTGTACTTATATTTCTGTTATTTTCGGGATCACGATCAACGGGTTGGCGACCACTGCTGTACAGCCATGACTATACCATGAAGTGTCCCTGGTGAATTTGAAGGGTTTGTGTTACTGCTCTATCAAAATGTGCTTTATCTCGTTCTGTCAATCTGTGTTGATAGTGTTTTTAGAAAGGCCACATGGGTGTCCAAACTATGACACAGTACAGAGGTGAGCTTTTTTTGTCACTTTCTGTCTGTCAACACGCCATAGCTTAACTTGTTAATTAACCTTTCGCAAAGAGCTTGATTGACAGGTGATCTGACCAATCATAACACAGAATCCGCCATTTTGTCTGACAAACAAATCAGACAGGAGAGTAAAGATTAACTTTAAATTGTGTGTATTGACATCTTCCCATGATTGAAATAAAATATGTTCTGATGTTCATTCAAGTTTATTTCATGATTTAAGTAAATATGAAAAGACCAACCTGATCTAATGATGAAAACATACCTGTGGGAACTTTTTCGCAAGATGCGAAGTATGTACCGCCATGTACGTTTCGTGACATATTAGATGTGAAATGTCCACTGAGTGGAGCTAAAAGAGTGTTTGTTTTTTTCCCGGAACTGATGGACATACATATGGTAAGTTTTATGTGACATTGGTTTTGTAGGTGTCACCGCAGTTGACTTGAAATGCCCGTTGAGTGGCGCTATAAGTCTAATGCGCCGTGACGTTTTAAAATAACGTACCATCTGCACTACACCTAAACCTGATAGTGTGAACAAAAGCGAATTTGACGTGAAAACACAATCGTAAGCATGCCGTTTTAGCTTGTTTTTCAATCTCTCATCTTTCAACTGCTTCATCATGAGTCATGTTTTTCGTACCCAAGGATTCCACATCCTAAGTCCAGTTCCATGCCGGCTGAGCTACTGAGCAAGCTTGTTACGTCCTGAAAGTGAAACATATGGAGCTGTAATCAAAACTGTGTATGAAAACGATTACAAGTACTCAATGTTTTACTGCCTCTAGTGTTAATTTCTGTAAGAAACTGCAGTGAAATATACTTATTGGTACATTTTTCGTGTCTTGCGAAAAAGTACCGACAGGTACGTTTTCATCATGAGACACAGTAGGAATCACTTGTGGCTTAACTGAGGCAATACAGTGATCTGTCACAACACATTAAAGAGCGGTTTTTATTGTTTTAATTTCTTACAAAATTACCACAATTGAAAGCTGAGACTTTTTCATAACAGAAGTAACCTGCTCTGTCTTATCTGTTGGCTCTGTGTGAGAACATGATGTGTAGTGTAAGAGCAGCATGGCTTGTTGGACATAGCAACAGTAACTAAGGAGGGCGGGTTTTTGCGAAGGGTCAGTGGGTAACTACATTAAGTGTTATTTTTCTTTAAAGATTTTTCTTTATTTATTTATTTTTATTTTTTTGTCATGTTGGCTTTTATTTGAACGTTTTTGTTCTCTGCATAGCCAAAACCTGATGTTTGTATACAGTATAATAAGAAGCTGAAACCTTGAAAATTGTTTTAAATAAATAAATAATAATAGTAAAATGGATGATATAGTCTGTGGATGCTGTCATACTCTTTACTGTTGTGAATTATTTCTTGTTTTGGGTTTATCAAATTCTTAATCAATTTAAGTACAGACACATACCTTAAAATCCATTGTTTTGGTCAACAGAAATTGGTAAGTTGTATAAAAAGTTCAACATATAAAACCTGCACTGATTAAAAGTGTGACAACTTGACACTGAAATACCCTTATCCTAAGAACATATTTCAACCTTAGCATTAAAATCTGACTGTTTTTCGGATTTTTTTAAATTGTATTCTCTAGTTTAAAAAACAGATATCACAACAATATGATGATATTGTATGGAAACCAACTTACAAAACCAGTGCTACAGTAAACACGCATTTGTGCAATTGGACGACTTAAAAACTTCTTGGTGTGACATCTTGCCCCAGTCTATAAAAAGTGTTACTTATGCTCGATCAATACTGCCAGAATGAATAAATGTTCTAGAAACAAAATGATGTCATATGCTGTTCTCTCTTTCCTTCCTCTCATTCCCTAACCAGAGAGTAAATACAGATCAAACTTGCCAACTTTGCAAAAGGAAATGGGTGGAGCTGATGTTTGTCTCAATGGCTCAGTGGTGAAATATTGATTCAGAAGTTGGGAGAAATTATTTGATTCATTAAAAGCTTTCGTTGCTTAGAAACACAGATCAATTATAGCAGTAATTAGAGACCCAAGCAAAGCCACTGTCCTCTGGGAAATTTCTGTTTTTGTTTCTTACAGTCAGAATGTGATTATGAAATGTGTGCTGGCTCTGCTAAGCTTATTTATGTCTCATTTACCCTTAAGTTGAGTCCGAATCGACACAGACTGATTTCAGCTCAACATACAGTGACAAAAATGTCTAGATTGCTGATTACATGCAAGCTTCATTTTCAACAGCTTCAGTATGAGGTTATCGTTGCCCACTTTAACTGAGCTCTTGCCTTGGGCTCTGTTAAATATTCATCTACATCAGATGCTTAAGTTACAGGTGGCTGACTTTGTCCATCTCTGTTGAATTAAACCTGAAGTGAATGAAATTAGGTAGCTGTGTGATGGGCTATTAATCTGAAAAACAAATAACTTATCAGAGGATTCTGAGAGAACACAAATTGAGAGCTTTATTTCAATACTTTGGAATATACTGCAAAAATATTTATTGTTTTAATTTGATTTATTCAACTGCAAATCAACATACAGATATATAATCAACATTCCACCAGCTGCTGTTACTCCACCATTAAGATCTTCTGTTCAGTTGATTTGCCAACAAATATGTGGACTAATTGCAGAATGTTCGTTTTGGTTATTTTGCCAACACCATCCTAATGACAACCACTTCATGCAGCTGAGATTAAATGAATACTTTGTTCCATCACTCATTACAAAATGTTGCATTGGCCTTAGTACAGGGTTTTTCCCTACAAATTGATCTGTTCCGTTGGGGGAACACCTTGATCTCTGGAATGAATGAGAAATGCCCATATTTCTTTATTGGATCAGATACAATAGATGTCAGAACATGCATCCCTTCCCATTTTTATGATGTTATCTTTTTGAAAGATAGGTACAGTAAACACCAGGTGGAATTTCCCCTACTACACGCACACAAACGCTTGTTCACGCACGCGCTTGTTCACACATACACACGTTTGACTTGCGTAAGATTCAGTTGCAAACTTGTTTTTAACTATCCTCAATGACAGACCTTTTCATATTCATGAATCAACACTAATTCCGCGTTACATATGCTGTGATATTAGGAAAGCTGTTTGTTGGACAAGTTTCTGCATTTTCTCTCTGTACTCCCAAATTGCAATTCGTCAATAAAATCTGCTGATAAATCATAAAACGGATTCATTTCACAATTGTCATGGGGGATCACTTGCATTTTGCTTTTATGTGGACAAGCTGTTCTTTTACTGCCGATGAATATCATACCTCTTAATGGCCCAGGAGTCCAAAATGACAATTACTGGGATGAGAGACTTTATGTTTAGTTGTTATTACGCAATACTGCGCTGAAGCTTCTATCCGACCCAGCCCTGTGTGCAGGTGCTGGAAAATTCCACAAAGATTATTCATATGCATTTGCATTTAAGGCAAAGGCAGCATTGGTATCACAGTCTTGTATAAAAGACTAAGCAAAAAATTCCAGCGTTGAGTGAGCATCAGATACGTTACGAAATCCTTATGCCTCAACATCAGCAGAAAGATTAAGTGTTTGGTTAATTGCTCTTAGACTTTTAGTTGTAGTAGGTCTTCAGGTAGGAGACAAGCCAGGATCAATTCAAATGAACTGACTTGCATTTCCTGATTGCGGATGAGTGAGCAGGCAGAGAGTAAAAACCAGGATGTGTGCGTCATTGATGACATCTTCAGCTGTCTACGCAACCCGCTATTAATCACAATACAGAACTAGTGCCGAGCTCTCTTAACGTTATCTTTGAAGGATTTGTAAAGTTTAATTTCTTTAATGCAGTGAGTACCCCACTAAAAATGCTGAATGTAAAGCAGTGAGTCAGTGTTCTACAGTGCAATAGCAAAGCCAGAGCAGATATATGCTAAAATTATATTTGACTGCACAAATCCTGTCGCAAATACTGAAAATCCACCACAAACCTGCTGCATGCCTTCTTTTTTACACATAAATGTTTCTCTCTTTCAACTTTAGATGTTTTGTTCATGCTGCCCTTTATTTGTTGTCGTTCATAATAAGTGATGAACAATAAACGCAGCTTTCTTTCTGCACAGTAAAACCAATCGGTTGCTTTATTAGCAGGGAAAATAAATGTTTTACCAAACTAGAAAATTATGAAACCATTGAAATGAACTATTAAATTGGTTTGGACATGTAACAAGTTATGCCATCATTTAAACAGGAAGTATTATGTTCAGTATATGCACCCCAGATATATGTTTGTAGTTCATTGCTTTGCCTCCTGAGTTTTATTAGCAAGCCTGCATCTATTTTAAGTGATAAGAGATGAGCTACTTTGGAGTATCACTGTAAAACCTTCCTGAGCAAAGGGCTTAAAGTGATTTGAACATCCTGCTGAATAAGAATGGCTGAAAGTAACTTTGAGGTAAGAACCTGCCGAATGAGGGGCTCTATAGTGGCTCACCCCAGGTTTCCCGCTGGTCCTTTAGCACCAGTGCCCATTGATATTCAGCAGTACTGACGTCACATGTTTGCAAGGAGTCCCTCTGCAGCTGTGAGAACCAGAACACTGAGATCAGGAGCAGACAATGTAGGAAGTGCATTCAGTCATTTTCCAGGCTCCCTCTACTGCTGGCATTCAATAAGGAAAAGCAATAAGAAGAGTCTGGCTGGAAATGCTTTGATACATTAGTTGTAGGTGTCACATATGTAATCGGATCTGTCACTACTGTATATGCTTCCTATTATTCATCAGTGCTACAGTATATCCTCCCTAAATTCATCTGTGTACTCACGTGAGGGTCATTTCACAAAATAAGTGCTTAAAACCTATAATTTATTCTGAGACAAAGAATGTCTTCAAGTGTTAAGTGCTTTTTTTAAGTAACAGAGTTGAAGACAGTTTTACTGTTCATTTATCCATTATTATCTGTGCATTTAAGTTCACGACAAGGTGTTTATTAGAAAGAGAAAATATAACATTAAGTAATAATAATGAAAAAGAAACATGTACTTGTGCTTTAGAGTTCATCCTGAAAGGATGATGTCATATATGAGTGTATTTATTTATTTATTTATTTAGCCTATAGAATTGCAGATACAAAAAAATCTGAAAAATAAATCGAAAAATTTCAACTGGGGACTGGTCAAAAAGGCATCCTAGTGGAGAAAGAAAACTAAAACATTTACCTTTTTATTATTATTATTATTATTATTATTATTATTATTATTTTAATGAATGTCGTTTTTGTTCCTTAGTGTCAGCTTTTCATCATTAAAGTCGTTATTTACACATACATTATCATTAAGCATACAAAAGCATCATTTTCTTTAAATCTTGATCATTTTGTCTACTGTACCTTCTCGTTCTCCCCATCAGCAGCCTGCGTTTGGCTTTCTGTCAGTCTGCCTCCTCAGCCAGCGCTGCGCACGTTAATAGGTCGTTGTGGACAAAAGAAAGAACAATAAAAATATTTAACGTGCCTGACCATATTTTGTTTTTTTCTTGTGGTTTTTATTGAGAGTTCGTGGTGTAGCCGCTAGAGGGTTCTCAACGCAGCGGTGAGCAAAATAAAAACACCGTCCCGGTTCAGACACGCACTGAGAAAGAAAACAGCAAGCAGGTTACCTGCGACTCCTGGCCATTCGCACTATATGCTTTCGGCCAAATAAAAACAATGTGACGTAACGAGCGAGAGTTGCCCGAAACATGTAGCATTTGACAAATCCTGCAGAGGTGCCAAGGGGTAATTTCACCCTGGAAATGTGGATAAAACCTGAGGGTGGGCAGCGCTCTCCAGCTGTTATCGGAGGTTTGATTTGCTTAATTATGACTTGCATTATATTCACTGCAGAAATCATTTCATAGTGTAACTGCAGCATGCCCGCGCTTCATAAATCATCTCCGGTGTGCGAATAGTTGCATAAACACTTGCCACTGGCACTTCTTTATACCACTTTCACTATTTATGAGCTAATGCGAGCATGTACCGAGAATAGTTAACAAATAACCGATCTCTCCGAGGACGGCATATAGAGATGCGCCTTTGCTCTTGTTGTTTACTAGCAAAAACTCTAATGGGTTTTGCATGCGGTTGGCAGGTTATCGACACCCAACTTTTTTGGTAGCATCTTGTAGTTTTAACGTTACCGATTTAAGTGATTCATCTTTGAACGGTTCGTGGAGGTGATGTGGAGTAAAGCAACTGCAATACCCCAATATCGCATTTGTTGGTTCGCTATTTAAGTCATGGCGTTTAAAGAATTTGATTTGTTTATTTATTAGCCTACCATTTTTATTTATTTTTTTTATTTGTTTTTTTTTTATTATTATTATTATTAAAACTGCATGTTTAAAGTATCTGCGAGAAAAAAAACTCTTGATAGCGGCGCAGTCTGTAGATTTGTCTGTATGATGCTGTATGATTAAGTGTCTGTGTCAGAAATCGCTTAAACAAATACGTCATCCCTTTGATGCATAGGCTACAGTGTTCCTTATGTGCTCTGCTCTGCACTAAATACTACATATGCACCCTATATACCAAACTGAACACTACAGCGGGTGCTTATTTTTCTTTAGTCTTTATGTATGCCTGTTTATAATTATATTTGATTTTAAAATGTGCTTTGAAAGTATGCACGTACCACTAACGAAGCGCTTGTAGTTTACAATCGAATAACAAAATCCGTACGTTTTTTTCCTTGAAAAATCTCTACTTACGCACATTACGCATTATTCTTATGGAGATGGAGTAGCATAGGTGGGCGTGTTAGTTGCTCGGTTGTATTCTCTTTTTTTTCTTCAAACAAATCTGTGATTTCTTTTTCCCCCATCCCTTTTCCAGCCAACAGAGAGCGTAATACCCGTGGAGTCGGTTTCTGAATCCTGTGTGCACCCCACGAACCCCTATAGCACGCAGTTTTGTGCGAACATAAACTATTGTAATCATATACAAATCAAATAATTTTGTTATCTCACTAAAATTCTTGGGGGTCACTAAAATTCTAAATAAAATGCGAACCCACGTGTAGTTTTTGAAAATAGATATGTAACGGGATAGTTTTGATAGCTATAGCTATTACCAAACTCCTTCCTGTATAGTTTTTCTAACATGGATGTCATTAGAAATCTACAAAAGAACCACATGCTTAGTTTTTATTTTCACAAGTATTAGACAAAAAGTCTGGCATAGATAAAAAACAACAACAATAACTTTATACCTAAATTAAAATATTACAAGATAAAGAAAATAATTAGTGACACATGCACAAGCAATTCAGTGATAGATTTCAAGATGCATGATTTAAATTGCAAATTGTAGACTCAGGACATTGAAAATTAATGTAATTATATACAGTTACGGGTACGTCGTCTTTAAATAAGCTTTATATCTCCAGAGAGCTGCATGATAATGGATTGATTGAATACATCTTGTCAGTGAGTCATCTAAAATTAGTCCACTCCTCTGTCCTCAAAATGATCTCCTTAGACACAGTAACGTTAAGAAGCAACGAGGGGGCGCTGGCAGAGTTTATACAGCTTCTCCAACTGCGCATCTAATAGTGTTGTTCAGCAAATTTTGTTTTAAACAAAGCATTACATGTTTGTGGCCCTCATATATCTGCTGTCAGGTTTTAACCCACAAATATGTGCTGTTTTGGAATCAGGATTCCTCAGGTATAGGATTAATGGAAGGAAATGCTTTAAGTGTCGGTCCAGATGGAGGAAGCTATAAAATTAGTGCCTTGTCCATCATTTCTTCAAGTGGTTTTGTTATTGCTTGTTCTTGTAAAGATATTACAGTCCTTGCCACAAAACATCATGGAACGAACTCCTGCTTTCAGTCAATCAGATCCTCAGACGCAAGAGCGCACAGAGAGGCGCTGAGCCTGTT
>JAFVLL020042918.1:0-20873 GCA_021397915.2 Tor tambroides
GTCTTGTGTTTCCACGTGCTCCCAGTGTCTCCATGTCCTTATTTGGTTTTTCCTGTTCTTGTCCCCATTCAGTTAATTTAGTCCCAGCCATGTTTTATTTGATTCCAGGTGTGTCTCGTTTTCCCCTCGTTAGTTCTGTCTAGTTATAGTGTGTTCTGCCCCTTGTTTCCTGTCCGGTCTTAAACGTCATTCCCAGTCTTCCATGCTCCATGTGTCTCCTGAGTTTGGATGAATAAAGATCATTTTGATTGATATCGCCTCGTCTCCTCGCTCCCTACATATCGTGACAGAAGACCGGACCAAATACTAAAGTGAGCGGCGCCTCGTTTTTTGTATAGTCCTGTTTTTCCTCCCCCGCAGCGATGGAAATCGCCGCTTGTTTCCTTGCCCTATCCCGCAGAGATCTCCCCTTCTACGAGTACACCGGGGAATTCTGTGGGCTCGCTGTGGGGAAGGCACTGGGCGACGTGGCCATCAATCAGCTGTTCTGGCTCGGGGACAATTACTATCGCCCCGTGGACCTCCCAGACACCACAGGACTGAGTTGGAGAGAAGGGATCTTCCGGTGTCTGGGAAGTGTCCGGGCCTGAGCCAGAACCAGCCCGCCGTCCGCGGGGAAAGTCAACCCGCCGTCCACGGCTCTCTCAAGCCCGCCGCCGTCCGCGGCTCCCTCAAGTCCACAGTCCGCAGCTCTCTCAAGCCCGCCGCCATCCGCAGCTCCTTCTAGTCCGCCGACCGTGGGGAAAGCCAAACCGACGTCCGCGGCTCACTCCAGCCTAACACACGCTCCAGTGCCTGCTCCTCGAAGGTGCTTGGCTGTGCCTGCTCCTCCAGAGCACCCCCCAGTGCCAGCTTCTCGTAGGCAATTTCCTGTTCCCGAGTTAAGCCCACGGAGGGCTCCTGTTCCCGAGTTTAGCCCACGGAGGGCTCCTGATCACCCGTCAAGCTCGAGAAGGGCTCCTGATTCCCCGTCAAGCCCAGGGAGGGCTCCTGACCCCCAGTTAAGCACCGTAAGTTTCCCCAAGTATTTTTTTTTTGGGGGGGGAGTAGTATGGCTCCATTCATAGAGGCCGGGGCAGGGGTTGGGGCCGCGGCCTCGGAGGCAGATCCTGCTCCGCCATGGCCGCCCGAGCTCCCTGCACCGCCATGGCCTCCTGAGCTCCCTGCACCGCCATGGCCTCCTGAGTTCCCTGCACCGCCATGGCCTCCTGAGTTCCCTGCACTGCCTTGGCCTCCTGAGTTCCCTGACCCGCCATGGCCTCCTGAATTCCCTGCACCGCCATGGCCTCCTGAGTTCCCTGCTCCGCAGTGGGTCCCGGAACGTGCGCTGCCCTGGAGGCCGTCTGTCCTGTTGTCCTGCCCCTTGAGGCCTCCAGAGAGTTATATGTTATATGGCGCGAGTATGCACCTTCTTGAGGGGGACGTGATGTCAGACTTGCCTCCCCGTGTCTTGTGTTTCCACGTGCTCCCAGTGTCTCCATGTCCTTATTTGGTTTTTCCTGTTCTTGTCCCCATTCAGTTAATTTAGTCCCAGCCATGTTTGATTTGATTCCAGGTGTGTCTCTTTTTCCCCTCATTAGTTCTGTCTATTTATAGTGTGTTCTGCCCCTTGTTTCCTGTCCGGTCTTAAACGTCATTCCCAGTCTTCCATGTTCCATGTGTCTCCTGAGTTTGGATGAATAAAGATCATTTTGACTGATATCTCCTCGTCTCCTTGCTCCTTGTTCCCTACGTATCGTGACACATTGCTGCTTAACCCTCTTTTTGGCACCTTTATTTTTAAGGGCTGTCAAGCTATGAAAAGCTAAAAAAAAAAAAAAAAAGCACCATCAAAGAAGTCCATATTACTACTGCTGTGAAAATCCCCTTTGAAACCTTTATTTTAAAAGTGTATACAGTTCTGAAATACTGTTCTGAGGTCTCTGCTTACAGTGACAGTTACTGCAGTTTAATGAGCAAATACAGCTTCTGTAGCAGTAGGGAAATACAGTCATCACAACTATATCTGTAAGCACTCTTTTTCAAAATCAACCGGAAAAGTGTTCACAACCAATTTATTTCCACATATTGACATATTTCCAAAAGGAAGAAAGAAAAAATTTGCAAGACTTTTGTACATGATTTTGTACATGAAACATTGAATGACTACAAATATAAAATTTTCCGATAATGCTTTCCAAAAATTTTAAATTGTTGGCATAAATCATTGCATTAGGTACCATAAACAACTTTTTTTTACAGCATGTATTATTCTAGGTTACTATTAATAGATATATGAACACTATATTTTTAAACTGTATTAACTGATATTAATTTATCAGTATTGTTCATTCATGTTTATTCCTAGTACATTACCTAATGTTATTTTTTTACTATTTTTTATTTACATTTTTTTAACTTGATTTAAATTGCTTATTGTTATTCTAGGTGCTTTACTGGTCTTAGCTGGTTTAACCCTGGTTTAATCCTCACTATTACCACTGAAGATCCAGGATAGCAGTCAGATTGACCCTATATTACAAATCACACCTCAAAATTCGCTGTTTTAGGCTTAGAGGCCAGCTAACTACCTTAGGTTAGATGTCCTGGTTTAAGATGTCCTGATCTGTTTCAGCTAAATCGCCTTCTTATTGCATCTCAGATTAGTTCTGAGATGATTGAGTGGTACTCTGTGGCGGATGCGCTCTTAGTCAAGGTTTATTAGTGTTTGTTTATATCCCAATGTGTCAGTGTAAAAACAAGGCCGACACAAAGAACATTAATAAAGATTTCAAAATAAACATCAAAATGTGGCTATATTCACAGCATGTGTATGAAGGAAATAACAAGGAAATGAAAAAAACAACTCAACTTGGATGCAGACAAAACATCAAATCAGCAATGTGGATCTTTGTTTCCACGTGCAGAATATTGTCTTGGCACACAAATAGATGTGTTCCCACCTCACACGAGGCTCTCCCATGTCAACATTGTGCAAAACATAATGAATTCTCCATATCCATCATTCGAGGGATTATGGGATACTTCATTATCATAGATGGTGATAAGCATGGCTTTGGGCAGGATAAACCTCATAATGAGCTTTAAGCTTCATGCAATTAATTTTCTTTTCACGAGGGGAGGAAAATTCCTTGCGTGGGGAACCGTGGCCTGTAATTAAATGTAACCCTGCCGTTAACTCTCGGACTATCACAGGCAGTGCTAGATATGTCCAATGGAACGAATAATGTAAAGAGATTCGGTCTGAGACTCTGAAGTAAAGTTATTTGTTCCGCATGCTGTATGCATTGTGTATCTGAGAGATGTTGCTCACTGACGTCTCAGAGCTGCAGAGAATATTCTGGAAATGCCATATTAGATTAGAGCACGCTGGGAAAACAGGCGTGTACATCACTGGACTCATTTTTTTCAAAGATGTTTTTTTTTTTTTTTTCCACTGTATATTTATTTATTTATTTATAATTATTGGGGTGTCATAAGAAAATATATATTTGATATATATAAAGCTCTTTACATATCTTTTTGTATATCTTAAGATTTTTTTATATTTTTGAAAGAATTTGTTGATTCATTTGATCGAAAAATACAGTAAAGGCAGTAATACTGTAAAATATTATTATAATTCAAAATAACAGTTTTTTATGTTAATGTTACATATATATATATATATATATATATGTATAGTTTTTTTTTTGTTTGTTTTTTTGTTTTCCTGTGGCAAAGCTGAATTTTCATTACTCCAGTATATAGGAAGTATTATATTCAGTGTCACGTGATCCTTTAGAAATCTGATCCTTCATGCTTATTTCCTCAAGAAACATTTTTATTTTATTTTTTTTTTGGTTAACAACT
The DNA here is from genome assembly GCA_021397915.2 of Tor tambroides. Taxonomy (NCBI): domain Eukaryota; kingdom Metazoa; phylum Chordata; class Actinopteri; order Cypriniformes; family Cyprinidae; genus Tor; species Tor tambroides. Next base: position 3,853 of record JAFVLL020042918.1, read on the forward strand.
GTTCATTGAATTTTCTTCTGGGAACAGTAATATAAAACAAAATGCAACTGTGCAAATTTAGAACCAAATTTTTTTTTACAAAGATGACACAACATTAAAAACTGAATACCATAAATTTACAGTTTTCACATTAGATCCATGTATACAAGAGAGTTCCGTCGATATAATGTCTAACAAATACACAGTCCAGGTTCATCTGTCCATTGTGTGAGGAGGATTCCAGCGGTTGACTAGCAATTTTTTTGCCACTGTGAGAGCAGCTAACAGTAAACATCTTTGTTGGAAAGAAAAAATTCTTATTATTATCTTAAAATAATTATCTTTAAATATTGCATGCACATTTTTTTCAGATTTTTTTTATGCATTTATTTGAAATATATTTTTTTGTAACATTATTGAAATCTTTCTACTGCCCATTTTGATTGATTTAATGCATTCTTGTTGAATAAATGAAGTATTTATATAATTGATACTAATATAACCATCCATCTATTTTCCAAACCATGTATGCAGGATATAATGAAATATTATAAATACAACATAATATTATTAATATTACACTACATAATTACTCCAGTATTCAGTGTCATGTGATCCTTTAGAAATCTGATCCTTCACGCTTAGTTCCTCAAGAAACACTTCTTATTATTATCTTAAAATAATTATCTTAAAAAAGTTGTGCTGCATAATATTGCATGCACTTTTTTTTCAGGATTTCTTTTCTTTTTTTTTCTTTTTTTTTTCTTTTGATGCATTTATTTGAAATAGAGTTTTTGTAACATTATGCATGTTTTTACTGCCACTTTTGATTGATTTAATGCATCCTTGCTGAATAAATTAATTATTTATATAATTAATATTGATATAACATCCATATATTCTCCAAACCATTTGTGCAGGATATAATGAAATATTATAAATACACCATAATATTATTAATATTAAACTATATATAATATTAATAACATATCATTATAAGAGATCTCAGTGATTTTTCCTTTGGGTGTCTGTGATGCTGCAATGTGCTTGCAATCACCTGCTTTAATGTAATACCTGTAGACCTGTTACTGTCATTGACAAACCACCTGTCCGGCCTTGATTTTTTTTTTTTTTTTTTTTTTTCTTCATGGAAATATGTTGAACATGTGCTCATTAAGGCAGATTTAATTTCCTGAAGGGATATCAGATTCCACAACATGCATTAGTTCCACCAAATGAGCTCCCTTAGATTCTGCTAGATGAGTTTACAATGTTGGATAGCCACAATGCATCAGTCAGGTGCTCCAAAAAATGACTTGAAAGCTACAAAGTAAGACAGGTGTGATCCATCATCTGTAGTTCAGCGTGTACAACACTGGCTCTCATTTCAGACCTTCATTGCGGTGACTTGGATCTGATTTGCACAGATATTCCTTCCCGCTGTCCTTGATTCAGTTCTGTTCTTTCCCCTCAGGGTCTTTTCTTCTCCCTCCCTACATCTCTGTCTCTCTCATACATACAAGCTCTGTTATAAAACCTAGTGAGCTTCCTAACTGCTTTTATAGGCAGATGTCTTCAAAGGCAGCATCCCAATTATTATGAAACAAGTGTTATTTTAGTAACATATCTGCTTGAAATATTCTCAGTAATGTGTCTTACGCTGTTTTTATTTATTTATTTTTTATTTTAGTTTTACTACATCAGTTAAACTAAATTAAAATAAGAAGCTGAAATAAAAAAGTGAAACAAAGAATTTACTGCTTATTAATAGTTAGTAAGGTAGTTAAGTTTAGGTATTGGGTAGGATTAGGGATGTAGAATAAGGCATTAATATGTGCTTAATTGCTACTAATAAATGGCTAACATTCTAGTAATATGCATGCTAATAAGCAACTAGTTAAGAGACCCCAAAATAAAGTGTTACCACTTATATATATATATATATAGTATTATTATTATTATTATTGCCATCCTTAGGCAGTTCAGGTTTTGGAAGAGAGCAGTGCTGTCTCTTTCCATTCAATTGTGCTTTATCTGATGATCTCTTCCCGATTAGAGACAGGTGGTCAATTCATATCACTCCGTATGGTCAAAGTCTGTGGTTTCTTTCTTTATTTTTAGTGGAAATTAAACACCCTTGAATATTTATTTTCAAAGATTAACTGCAGCCAAGCTGATAAATGAATTAGCTCATGCATATGCATGATCTCGCTAAATGGTCTCCTTTGACACCGGTTACCGCAGTTGCACCAATCACACCAACCCTATTTGGGAAAATTTGCATGAGGACAGTGGAATATTAATCACTCTTGACAGCAATGGCAGCAATAAGGTGAAAGACTGAATGAGGCAAAGTGGTCTGTGACCTATATAGTAGTGTTGCTTTCGTCAACGAAAATTATGACTAAATATTGTCGTCAACGAATTTTTATCACGTGACGAAAATGAGACGAGACGAAACGTAAATGCTGGTCATGTGACGATGACTATAATTAAATGTATAATACAATATTGTTGACGAATAAAAACGAGACTAAATGTGCATTACAAAATAAAAACTATGCTAAAATGTCTCTTCATTTTCGTTGACCAAAACGAGACGAAACGAAATGTTATAACGTTATTTCGTCTCGTTTAGTGGCATTATTATTATTATTATTTTGCAGTATTTCTGTTTCCTGTGTCTCACTTCAGCGGCTGCATCAGGTCGCACTGCGCAGACGCAGGTGACGTCACTTCCTCAAGCCCCACTCGGGGCATTATTTAGAAGACGACAACAACAAAGTACCGATGGCGGCCCGGCCAGGAATTCGTCTTTGGGAGAAAATTTATGTGTGTGTACTTCTAACATGTTTGGGTGGTAATATAAATGTTGTAAATTCAAATCAGAGCATCTTGCGTGTCTGGAATGGATGTATTCTTGAGTCTATAAGGTAACAATATTATAATTCGATAACCTTGTTTGAAATGGGTTTGGCTAAAAGAAAATTTTGGTTTCGTTTATACTACTAGTACTTATAATATATTGACTGGGTTAAATAGAATTGCATTACTAAAAAGACACTAAAATACAATTCTCATTGACTAAAACTAGACTACATGTCATCAGTTTTTGTCGACTAAAACTAGACGAAAATAGTCATGGATAATTCTGACTAAAATAAGACTAAAATGCTCAGACTTTAGTTGACTAAAGCTGACTAGACTAAAAAATGTGAACGTGACTAAAACCAATAAAAACTAAAATGACAGCTTCACACAAAGACTAGACTAAAACTAAAATTAAAACAGGCCGCCAAAAACAACACTACTATATAGTTCCCGAGACCAAAATATCTAGCCTCCTTTATATATATTACATCACCTCAAATCAGTCCAGCTGGCTACATTTACAGTTTGATCATATCTGTTCTTTACCAAACCCACATAATCTGTATTTATAGCCCATACAGCAGAAAGAGGGGCAGAATTAGCAATGTACAAGGAAAGCACAACTAGGCTGCTGTCTCTTCCTCTCTATCCAGTCCTGTGTTTACTGATGTCGACGCTCTATTTTTATCGACAGCCCTCTGGAATACAACACGCTACATCCCTCGCAGAACGTACGCATGTCTGACAGATGACCAAGTTTACTGAGTGGCGTTAAGAGGTGGATTCTGGGGCAGGAACCCAATTTATCTGCTGCTACCACTCTTCTCCCCAGGTGACAAAGAGATAGAGGATAAGAGAAAGAGAGAGAGAGAGAGAGAGAGAGAGAGAGAAAAAAAATCAGAGTGAGGGAAGGAGGGCTGGCTGTGCTAAAATTAGCAACATGCTACAGACTGGCAGGCTTGTATCAATCATGCATGTCTGTATGACATGAAGAAAACGGGGAAAGAAAGACAGTAGTAGAGAGAAAGAGAGAGAGAAGATATTACCCAGCTAACAGGGAACATTCTCACAACTTTCAATGTTAAGTTATATAAAATGATCTTAAAGTATTGTTTATGGAATGTTCTTGTAAGTTTAAAGTATTAATATTTGACATATGTTCTCATTATGTTGGAAAAAAAAAGTTCTTAGAACAACATTCTCGGAACATCCTCATATTGTTATTTTTTTTCAGTGAATGCTCTTATGATGTTGAGAGGAAACGTTCTGAGATCATCATTCTCAGAATGTCCTTATGATGTTATTTGTACTTGAACATTCTCATAATGTTGAGAGAACTTTCTTAGAATATTAAAAAATAAATGTTCCAATAACTTTGTAAGGACCGTTTTAGGAGCCTTTAAATACTGTTCTAATCAGGACATGAAAAGTTGTTCTTAGAATATTAAAGTAATTATTCAAGTAATTTAAATAAATAAATTATATGTTGGATGAAAGTAAAGTTAGTATAAAGTTGTAAGAAACCTTTTAGAAGTCTTTAAATAACGTTCTATTCATGACAATTTTTGGACATTTTAATGTTGGGTGAAAATAAAGTTAGAAAATTGTAATAAACATTTGTGTAACCTTTCAATAACATTATTATCATGACAAGAAAACTGGACATTTTAGAAAAAAAAAATCAAAACTATATTCCAACAACATTTTTTATAACCTAAATTTGTTGGTTAGACTGGTGCTTTTTAGCGTTAAAAACCTGCATCTTATTTGCTAAATACCAACAATTTACACTTTAAAGAATATATATATATATATATATATATATATATATATATATATATACAGGATGCAGCAGACAGCTATGATCTGCTATAGTTTACTTGAAACAGCTCTTTAAATTATATGTATATATATGTATATATATATATATATACATACAAACATACATATTAGGTGGTAAATGAAGATTATTGGAGTATGTTTTAAAAGAAAATACTATCTCAGTCTTTCTACTTCAAAATTTCACGTTTAATAAACCTTAATTAGGTAAGATGCCATATACAGTTTAACATGGAACAAAACAAGGCTGTGAGGGATCGATTTACAGTCTTCATAATGGCACACACTGTATAAAGCTCCTAGATCATGTAATAATCGCAGCTCACAACTTTCAAAACTGTTTTGAGTTTTTGTCTAAAGTCTTTTTCAGAAATATGTTTCATCATCTGAACGGTTGCACTTTATTTTACAGTACGTGAACTTACATGTACTTACAGTGTACCTACCGTATAAAGTACTGGTAATATAAGGGTAACATGGGGTAGGATTAGGTTTAGGGGTAGGTTCAGGGTTAGTACCTAGTTATTACCTTGTTATTGTAATTACTATAATAAGTACATAGCGTGTACATGAGTAACAGGACTGTAAAATAAAGTGCTACCAGCTGAATTATTGGTATGTTTTTAAACGCCTCAGAGACTCATTTTCATTCCTGTCAAAATGTAATATGGTGCTACGCTTACTGAGGTCTATTCAGTGTGTTACTTGCACATTGAAGAGATTTGTGAAATTTACTAGCAATTTCTGAGTGAAAATTGTTTCAAAGCCAGTGTTTTTTTTTTTCATTGTAGTTTAACCAGATGCTAAATGCACTGAAATAGTGCTGTTAATATTTAAATAAAGACACTGTCATTTTTTTTCAACCCAATCATGCTGCCTTTGTATGTAAATTAGGGTCATTAAAGATTTTGCCTTATTCACAAAACCAGCGCTGTTTGCTTGGTGCAATTAACATTGCACTATTCCAGCAGAAAATAGGCAGTACACTGAATATTTTTTACAAGAGATGTCTGTGCATTTTCCAGTGACCATGGCAGCTTTAATTCATCAAATGGTGATCAAGCAGTGTTTTTAAAGAGCTGTTTCAAGTAAACTATAGCAGATCATAGTAGTCTGCTGCATCCTTCACAAGCTACTGCTGAAAACCAGCCTGTAAAATACAGAATTTTAATAAATAAATTGCATGCGTTTTGCATTGTTAACCATTTTGCATAATTCATTCAGTGAATCAGGTGCTAAAATAATGCAGATAGTGTGTGCAAATAAATGCTGATATCAGAGGATGCAATTTGTTCTTTTATTTAATCATTTAGCAGATGTTTTTTTATCCAAAAGTACATACAAATGAGGAACACTGCAAGCAATTTGTCATAGGAGGCAACAATATTTGCAGTTCACAATGCCAAGTTTCAAGTATAAGCTAGAACAGCACACAAGCTGTGACAAGTAGAGCAAAAGAGAACAAGAGAATTGCCCCCAAAGACTTATGCAACACTCATAGCAATCTAGCAATCTCTATCCTGCATTTTTTGTCTGTTTTAAACAGGGTGTCCAGACATCCCAATAAAATCAGGACAGTGTTGATTTATTGAGCCATGTCCTGCATCCCATTATAATTACAGTCAGAATGCCATTTGTCCTGGTAATTAGTCTTAGCTTTAGTTTGAGTCTTGCAAATAAACATTTTAAACTGATTCTACTGTGATTCCAGCTTTTTCTACCATGAGATTGGCGTGCACATGTGTATTTGGGCAAATAATGAGATTATATAAAGTTAATGTTATTTTCTAACACCTGCCAAAGTAATTTCAACAATGTAATAAACCTACTCACTTTGGGAAATCTTCTGAGAAATCTTAAAATTACAGTATCAACTTTTTTTTTTTTTTATGTGATGTCATTTCTGTGATGTCATTTCTGCTAAAAACAGGCACCAGACACCACACTGGTGTGACTTGAATCACAAACCAAGTTGAGAAATGAGAAATGCCAATGATCATCTGGTTACCTAGTTTTAAATGACCCAATCTATGGCAATTCCTTTTCATTTTCACAAAATGAAACAGGTCGAACTGGTTATTTGAACTTCTGCATAAAGGTCAGGGAACAAGAGACCTCATTGTGTGCTCACATTGATTTCACTGATACTGACTTCTGCTCTCACTGCAGTCACTGTTTGATTTACTTTACCAATGAAGAAAGACGCAGGACACAGTAAAGTAAGATTGAATGTCACGATAATGGACTAAATCATGAATCTGAAATGCCAGTTTTGAAGATGATGGTCCAGCTTGGCATAATTTAGATAGATAGATAGATAGATAGATAGATAGATAGATAGATAGATAGATAGATAGGATCAGTCGTGATTAGGGCGTCTTTAGGGCTGTTAGAGTATATTTAAATAGTCTTGCTTTCTCCTTGTCCAGTGAACAAAGGTCATCCACAGAAGATGGACAAGCTCTGCAGATGTGTGGCCTCATCTTGAGTCCATTAACTGAGGATTAGGGCACTTTATTCCATTTCAGCCCCTTAATCATTCCAACGTCACTCTGTCGCTTCCTGCACGTAAAGCTTTCAAGCGTTCGCCTCTCCTGACAGGAAAGAGAGGAGGTACGCTGGCCTCTTTAGTCTGATTTCGTCTGTCTGTTGTCGAGCATGATGAATGAACAGACCTAAGCCAGCCGGACCTTTCGCCCCGGGGGGGTGCCGTTTGATCTCTGACCAGGAGGGCTGACAAGGGAACTGGGGCATGTCAGGACCGCTGGGCCCAACTGACAGCAGAGCATCCTGGGACCCCTAAGCCCGAATTATCCCCCGGTTTGAGGCGTGTGGTCTGTGAAGAGATTGAGCCTCTTAAAGTCAGTTTAAGTTGTTTTATTCTTTGTTTGAAGGAGGAAATGGAACTGATTCGGGGGTGGTTGAGCAAAAGGGTTTCAAAGGCCATCGGGGTCCCATGATGCCCTCGTTGGAAGGTAATTAGAATTAGACACAAATTAGACTGCAATTTGAAAATCCTCCGAGTTAAAACAGAAAGGAAAATCTGTTTATTCCCTGGATGTCTGGAAAAATATGCAGGCTCACCTTGAGGTATAAAGCTCAACTCGTCTCCAGTGAGAGCTCGTCTTTGCACAAACCTGCCTGGTCGCCCATATGTTTGCAATGAATTCAGGCAGGGCTTATGGAATATTATTTCAGGTATTTGCAGTGATCCATAACAATTTGGCAGGTTGCCATGGTTACCAAAGGGTCTTTGTCCAAAACAGACACCCATGTGATAAACAGACTACAGCATGGTCATCTGGAAGAGAATCTGTTTTGTCTTTACTAGTAAGTGGCTCAAAATTGCTTTTAAATATTAACAGTAAAAAGACTGTTAATTTTCATTCTTGTTGGCATTAATGAAAGTGTGTCATATTTATTATGATAAATTGGTTATGCTATGTTGATTGACATGTATGTAGAGTAACTGAGAGAGAGTGAATTTGTTTATTAATACGGTCGAGTTGCTCATGCATTGCACATTCAATGTCACATCTGCACACATTTACCTAATCATGTCTCCAAGGTGACTATTTGCATATGTTAATTACAGAATATAAAGTAGGAGGGTAGGCCAATTCAGCGTCAAACAAAGCCTAATCTGAATAACGCGAACACGCAAGATGGGGAATTATTATAATTTAGAGGCCTGTGTAGATGGAAGTGAATTAGACACGTTTGTTAACTGCTGTGGGATTCTGTCTTATTTAATTCATGTGTGTTTGGATATTTGGTACAAAATGGTTGAAATGAGTGTTAGAAATGTAAAAAAAAAAAAAATGTGGTAGACGCATCTAAAAACAAAACAAAGCAATGACAGAGTGTGAATATCTGAAAAAAATATAATGAATGTAACATTTTTAATATTTTAATGTTTAAAGTCTCTTATGCTCACCAAGGGGGCATTTATTTGATCAAAAACATAATAAAATTATCAATGTTGTGAAATATTACTGTTATTCAAAATAACTTTTTTTCTATTTGAATATATTTTAAAATGTAATTTATTTCTGTGATGCAAAGCTGAATTTTCAGCATCCTTACTCCTGTCTTCAGTGTCACATGATCCTTAAGAAATCATTTTACTTTATTTTTATTTTTTTTATTAATATTTTTTTTATTTTTTTATTTTACTTTATTTACCTCTCAAGAACATTTCCTATTATTATAAATGTTGAAAACAGTTGTGCTGCTTCATATGTTTTGGAAACTGAGCAAAATCTTTAATAATTCACTTGTTTTTGTTTGTCCGAGACAACAATGAGCTTAAAAGGAGAACAAATGAACATTATTATTGAAGTCTTCTGGCTCTCAGTTGTTTATAACATTTAGAACATTACAACAGAACATTGTCCTCTGGGTGTTTTTCTATAAATATATTTATCTGTTAAACATTGGTAGTCACTTAAACCACACTGGCAGCATTATTTTTCATTGGAGATGTTCTTTATTGTTCAGGTTCTTTGTTCATTCTGTTAACGCTCTCTTTTTTTCCGTAAGTGAGATCGAAGGGCCACAGTACGCCCTCATTCTGTGTGTTTACTGAGGTGTGCTGTAACAGTTTTAACTCAAGGTCTCGTCCAATCAGCTCTCTCAGTTAGGTAAGCACCTTATCACACGCTCCTTTCATTCAGCCTCATTGTTTGGTTTGGCACTGTTGCCATGGCGACCTGGCTGCGGGCCCCTGTTGATGGGACATTGCATTATGGGTGGGGGTGGAGAGGTGAAGATACAGCCTGGGCCAATAATGTGCCCGTATGTCCAGGGTTATAAATCTATGAGCAGGGAAATGTGTCAGAAACAAAATGGCTTTCTGCTGACATGCAGCGGGGCTGTCATGCTACAGTAGAACGCAGGATCCTGTGATGCTGTAGGTCTGAGCACAGGTGTGAAGCATGCAGGTGTGAACCCAAGCCTCTCTCTCCTTCTTTACCCGCCACTCTGCCTCTTTGTTTTTCAGTTTTTCTCTTCGCTCGTAGTTTCTCTTTTCTCATAGCTTGCTGTATTTTTTCCATTTACAATTTCAAATCTAAATTTTTCTTTTTTCTAAACAAGTTAATATTTATATTTACATTTTATTTATTTTAAAATCAACATTTTGATTAAAAAAATTAATCAATGCAGTTTCTATGCTGCTCTGGCTGTTTTCTAGTGTGTTGCTAGGGTGTTTTCCAGGGTGTTGCTATGCAGTTACTAGGGTGTGTCCAGTTACTAGGATGTTGTGGGTGGTTCCCAGGTTGTTGCTAAGGTGTTTCCAGGGTGTTTTTATGCAGTTACTAGAATCTTATGGGTGGTGCCAAGGTTGTTACAATGTGTGTGTTCTCATGCTCTGGTGATTTCCAGTGTATTGCTAAGCAGTTGCCAGGGTGTTTCCAGGGTGTATTTATGCAGTTATGTATCCAGGGTTTTGCTATGCAGTAGCTAGGATGTTTTGGACTTTTTCTAAGTGTTGCTAGGGTGTTTTTTTCTAGGGTTTTCCAGGCTGTTTTTATACTGTAGGGTGTTCTTGGTGGTTCCCAGACTGTTGCTTTGAAGTTGCTAGGGTGTTTCCAGGGTGTTGCTATGCAGTAGCTAGGATGTTCTGGACTTTTTTCTAAATATTAAGCTGCTAGGGTGTTTCCAGGGTGTAGTTGCTGTGATGTTCTGGGTGGTTTCCAGTGTGTTGCTGTGAAGTTGTTATGGTGTTTCCAGGTTGTTGGTAAGCAGTAGCTAGGATGTTTTGGACATTTTTTAAGTTGTTGCTATGAAGTTGCTAAGGTGTTTCTAGGATGTTTCCAGGGTGTTTTTATGCAGTTACTAGGATGTTATGGGTGGTGCCCAGGTTGTTGCTGGGTGGATCCTAGGGAGTTTCCATGGTGTTGCTAGGATGTTCTGATGTTTTGGGTGATTTCCAGTGTGTTGCTAAGCAGTTGCTAGGGTGTTTTCAGTTTTACCATATTTTTTATACAGTTACTGTGGTGTTCTTGGTGGTTCCCAGGTTGTTGCTTTGAATTTGCTAGGGTGTTTCCAGGGTGTTGATATGTAGTTGCTGGAATATTCTGGGTGGCTTCCACTGTGTTGCTAAGCAGTTGCTAGGGTGTTTCAAGGGTGTTTTTATGCAGTATCCAGGGTGTTGCTATGCAGTAGCTAGGATGTTATGGACTTTTTTCTAAGTATGAAGTTGCTTGGGTTTTTTGCTAGGGTTTTACCAGGTTTTTATACAGTCACTAGGGTGTTCTTGGTGGTTCCCAGGTTGTTGCTGTGAAGTTGCTATGGTGTTTCCAGGGTGTTGCTCTGTAGTTGCTGGGATATTCTGGGTGGCTCCCACTGTATTGCTATGCAGTTGCTAGGGTGTTTCCATGCTATTGCTATGCAGTTACTAGGATGCACTGGATGGTTCCCATGTTGTTGCTATGAAGGTGTTTCTAGGGTGTTTCCAGGGTGTTGCTATGCAGTAGCTAAGATGTTCTGGACGTTTGTTGCTATGAAGTTGGTTTTACTGTGCAGTTACTAGGATGTTCTGAGGTGCGTTTCCCAAAAGCATTGTTAGCCAACTATGGTCGCAAGTTCCATTGAACTCTACTGGTAACGGTGGAACTTGTGACCATAGTTCTTTTTGGGAAACGCACCATTGGTTCTAGTCAAAATTGCCCAGTAGTCAAAATACATTAGCCACTGTATCGGAACAACACATTAAAATCAATCATGTGAATGATACAGCCAAGAAAACAAAGTCAGTCACTATTTTTACAATGTTCTGCCAACCTTTAAATAATCCTGTAACCACATTAAGAACATTTGATCATTCCCACAACCAAAATAGAACGTTTATAGAGCATTTGTACAATATATACTTTATTAGCTGGGATTTTACACATTAACCATTTCCCAATTTGTATTAAATGACTCAAAATACTCTCCAAAGGTACAGCCTGTTATTTGTGCTTGAGAAAACCTTTCAAGATGTGTCATTTTCTGCCCTTTTCCACCACTTGAAAGGCTGTGTTGTTAGACATCCGATGACACCTCCTCCCCCCATCTCAGCACCAAACGGCATCTTCTCACCATCTCTAAATCACTCCGTGTTGATTGACCCAGGACTCAAGACACACCTCCACCCTTTTCCCTGGGTTTTAATCATGTGCTGTCCTCTTCCTCCACCCTTTCCGCAGGCACCCAGACACTCTTAACGTGCAGCTGGTAAAGGGACCTGCAATTTGTTTCAATAAAGCCTGTTGGGGAGGGGTGGGTTGGGCTATATTTCGCTTCTGGTTCCACATGTGGAGATGCTGACAAGAATACTGATGGGTCTGGAGTTGTCTCTGTGGGATCCTCTCTCTCGCTTTCTCTCTATTTTCTCCTTTTTTTTGCTCTTCAGCCCAGATGGTTAAATGGCCATTAGATTTGCAGAGTAGCCTCTTAACACACACTGATCTGCATAGACGGGCTCTCAGCTCATTCCCAGCGTGATGACTATGTGATTGGGTCCTGCAGGGCCTGAGTCATTTCCATCCAGTCAGAACCTCGGTTTAATAAACCACGAGGCCAACAGAGCTCCAACAAAAGACAGCGGGCTACTGGACTGACAGGCATATAATCATTAATTAGGCCGGTGGGTGTTTGGTTGGGCGTCTTTGATTTTATGTCCCTTTTTCTGAGAGGAAAATACATATTTGAGGGTTTCAAAGTGTTTAAGTATCAACACACTTAACAATACAAGGCTGATGACTAGGAAAATTGCTGTGGAAGGATCTAATGCGGATAAACAGAAATCAATCCAGTGATAATAACTCAGTAGTTTGCATGTTCCTGACAGCTAATTTCACCCAAGCCAGACAATGGTCTAGGAATATATTGAATCGTGTTGGGCAATTCTCACTTCAGTGCTGCAAATCTGGGGCATCTGTTCGTTTCCGGTTCTCTGTCTTGCCAAATTCCTTCCTGGAAAAACCTCCAGTGCCATTCATTTTAAATGTATGATATATTATTCACTGTATTTATTTTGTTCCTGCCTTCAATTCCCTGTCCTCCCATATTCAGAAGAGTTATCTAAATGCTAATATGCCAATGCATTAAACCGGAGAAGAATCGCGGGTACACGAGCAGAGCTCTGACCCTTTTGTGACAGAGGAGAAAGACGAATAAAAATAACCCCAGGATTTTTATAAGGAAGGGTGGGGGCAGGAGGGGTTTCCTCTCTCAGTGTTACCCTGATAGAAAATGCATGGAGGTTTACCAGAGACATGAGATCTCTCTGAGAGAGAAGGAACTGAAAAAAAGATGTTCCAATCTGTTTCTCCAGTTTCTCAATGAAGTCAAAATGACAAACGTTTACTTTATAGGGGCTTGAATGGCAGCAGATCACTCTCCATTAAAATCGGCTGAAGGTATCCGCAGACAGAGCTCAGGAAACACATACAGCTGCTGAGGATTTTGATAAAGGAAGAATGTATAAACACTTGTTAAAGTCAGCCCCACCGTCTCCAACATTAAAATATTAAAGTATGTTGACTAAATGTTGTAAATCATGTTAGTTGACATGTCAAACAAAACTAGTAGGCCTATATCAATCTTGTCCGGACTCGTAAATCATGCCTCTGTTCCAAAACCTTGTGAGCTGCCATGCTGTCTACTTCCTACCTGTAAAGCTGACTTCTTTGGCTGCATCCTAACTGAACAAATTGAGGTAATCAGTTACAAATTAATCTTAAAGATTAAGTTAGTAGAACTTTAAACTCACTAACTCAGTTTGTTTGCATAAATGTTATACTATTAACTCTGGTTAATCTATTTAATCTTTTACAATTAACTGCTAGCTAGAAATAACTTGCTTGTCTAGTAAAGATAGTCTCATGATACACTTGCATACAGTTATGCAACATGTAGCACATATAGGCTTTTGTCTTTGTATCCCATCCTCAAACTAACCGCTCTTTTCACCACAAAGGTAACCCATGCAAAACTGCAACAGAACTCCCTATAAATCCAAGCATAACCTAATATCAAACACTAACACATCACTCTCTCTCACTCTATATTAATCATGTGCAAAAACACACAAATTACACTTAATTTCAATGTTTATTCTCCTGGTTGGACACAAAGCATGCTGGGAACTAGAAATCTGATGCAATTCATTCAAACTTCAGCTTAATACCAACAAGGGAACTCTCAGTATACTGTATGACTGACATGAACTCACTTCATTTAGTTAATTTCATTGTTCAGACAGTTTTACAATGTTGATGTTCATTAACAATATCCAAAACCATTCATAAATTATTTAAATTTACACTGCAGAAGATATTAAGACTTTAATACAAGTGTATTTTGTCTTACTGCAGTGGTATTTTTCAATTTTTTCCTCTTTTTTATTTTATTAAATAAGGTTTATTTTGTTAACAATTTTCAAATATTTTAAATAGACAACCTTTTTTTTTTTTTTTTTTTTTTTTTGGTAGTGTGTGCATCATAAAAATAGTAGCACATAGACTGGACCCAATACTTATTTCAGGACTTTGGGACTTGGTTAAGATAACAATGTGACAAGAATAAAAAAATACATACATACATACATTCATACTACATACATACATTCAACTATTTTTTATAGATGCCTGGATTTACTGAATGAATTATTAGTACATTTATAATCAGCATTTTTTCTTGGGATAAATATAAAGTTCAAATAAACATCATTTTCTGAAACAGAAATATTTTTGTAACATTATTAATGTCTTTACTGGCACTTTCGATCAATTTAATGCATCCTTGCTGGATAAAAGTTTTAAATTCTTTACAAAAAAAAAAAAAAAAGATACTTTCAGATGGTAGTGTTTGCCACTCACTAAGTTTTGGAAAAAGCCCATTTTTACAGCAACCAAAGTAAAGTTAGCAGTTTTAGTCATGCAGAGAAGACGCATTCCTTTGTGTGGGCATGTCTTCATACCCTGATTAGCTTTGATGTTTTGTTCTCTGTGATTCTTGTTACTTTGCATTCCAGAAAAGAAGGGCAAGATTATGTTTCTATCCTGACAGGGAGCTGCATATTGCAGTATAATACCTTAACGTGCGCTGTCAGGTTTACAATGGCCAAAACGTAGTTTGGGGGCCAGTAGCTAATATTAAAAGGCATCAGGTTCCCGTCACTGCCAGAGCAAGGCTCATTGGTCTCAAACAACCTGAAACAATCATCTGAGGAATCTGATAAGAACTCCAGCAAATGTCTCTCATGAACAAAGGGAACAAAGAGGGATCTCTCTCTTTCTCTGTGATTGTGGAGTTTTAGGATAGTTTAATGTGTTATCCTCAGGTTTTGACCTTCAAAATCCTCCCAGTCTTGCCCTGCAGCTGTTCCAACAGTGTTTTTTTTTATTTTTTATGGCAGTCTGGGAGCATGGAGTGTAAGATCTTTTTTCCTCCCATAGAGAGGATGGCTAATGTGATGATTCATGGCCTACCCAACTGCAGGCTCAGTGCAGGGCAGAGCTGTATTACGGTATTATCAAATGTGGCCTGGAGGCTGCGGCCTGCTCTCAGATCATGTCACACAGTATGAGCCCAGCATTTCTCATTTGCACCCTCATTGTACATGGACAAAATGACTTTATACTTTATTCAGACATTTCTGGTACATGTCTGGATCAGGTCATCGTGTTAATTTGGATGTATTTGGAATGGATAACCATTAAAAATGACACTATCATTCAAACATCTGGAGTCAGTAAGGTTTTTTTTTTTTACAATACAATTTTTTGACAATAAAGACATTTATAATCTTACAAAAGATTTCAAATAAATGCTATTCTTTTTGAACTTCCTATTCAAAGAATCCTGAAAAAAGTCACAAAAATAAAAATAAGAAGAAATAATTCTTGAAATTCTCCAAAACAGCACATTAAAATGATTTCTGAAGGATCATGTGACTAATGACTGAAGTAATGATGCTGAAAATTCAGCTTTGCATCACAGGAATAAATTACGTTTTAAAATATATTCAAATAGGAAACAGTTCTTTGAAAACTAACTCAAAACTTTTGAATGGTAGTGTATATCATCATAATCTGAGTTCAAAGTTTTATTGAGAAATTAATATGACATTCAGTATCACTTAGTATTTGAAATACATGCTATTTGGACACTATAAACTATAAATCTGTGTTATTCAGCATGATTTATATCATATATTCTAACAGAACCATTCAATTTTGTGAAACAGTATGCAGTATAAGTCGTTTCAAATAGTAGTGTGTCATACTGAGATCTCATTACGTTTTATGGTTAATCCAGTAATCATGTCCACTTATCTTCTCGGAAATAAGTAAGGATATATTTACAGCAAATTTTGTCATGGCAATGTTTGGCAGTCTGAGCAAATAATGAGTCAAGAATGACACTGCAAAAATTGTAGAAGATACGGTAACACTGGAAATGAAAGGTCAAATCGAGCCAATTGCATTGTGAGATATAGTGTGTCTTCTGCAAATGTAATTTGTCATCCTGTTATTCCATGCATACAGAAAACTGCACACATACTCTGCTGTCTTTCAAAGATAGTATGTATTATGTCATTCTAAACATATCCTCTGACACTTCTAGTTGTGTGTTCTGTCTCCTTCTCTTGGTCTGTCACTCTTGCGAAACATAAACGTGTATAGGAAATATAATTTCAATCACACTTACATTGCACCCCACGTTATATGTGACAGGTCATCTGTATAATTCCATCGACTGTCATATTTGTAATGCTATGCATGTGTCAACAGTATATCTCGACTCAATTTCAGAAGCACAAGCACCGGAGGGAAATTTCTGGGCATTTTGGGAGGCAAGAAATTACATGATCGAATGTCAGCAATAGCACTTACCTATTTACATATTTGGAAGAGCTGTGGGAGGTTTTTGGATAGGATCAACTTTGGCATACCTGTTGGGGGAGGTTAATGTTTCACGCACAGATAAACAATTCATAGATACCGACAGCTCAGAAACGTGTCTTGCTGAACGGAGGAATCTGATTGGCCAGGACACTTAGACAGCATAATCACCTGTGACTGCACACATCCTCAGACTTACAGAACAAGCAGCTCTTCAGCGTGATGCAGCTGATTCCTTTGTTCGTATAGCAGCCACACAAAAAGCCATTGATGCCTTCCAAAGAAACAGACGGAGCTGAATCTGCAACTCCAGTTTTTTCCCGCTTTCATTCGCCCACGCTGTCCTGAAAACCCCACACAACCCTATTTGTGTCTACTAGGAAAATTATCAGTGGCATTCTTTTTTTTTTTTTTTTTTTTTTTTTTTTTTTTTTT